>MU400687.1:0-86491 GCA_022578965.1 Xylaria sp. FL1777 | reverse complement strand
TACAATCATGTTTATTCAATCTAACTCTCCTTATTTGTTTTTCTATTCTGACGGGGGGGTGGGGGGGGGGGGGGGGGGGGGCCGCGCCCCCCCCCCTCTATTATGATAACCAGTTAGGAGTATGATGTTTGGGGGCCAGGAGGTTTACTATTAGTGAGTAGGCAAAGCCTCAGATATCAGAGATTTCAGCTCGCTGCATACCGGCGCGTAGATGCCTCGAAGGGTCGCTTTGCAAGTGTCATGCAGGGGCACAAAATCCGATAATTAAACATTGATAATCTCAGCAGTATAGGGGTACCAATCCCCGCGGTCTGCCCCCGAAAGCCCAAGCTTGGTTTTCCGAATTTCAATATGCCAAAGCAGGATATTACAGAGAAATTAGGGAAGTTAAAAAAGGCTACATGAAATTGTTGTTATCTACTGCTGCTTGGAGAAGGGGTAACGACTCTACCACTCTCGACAAGCACTAGCTCATCCATTCGCTCACTGGCGTATTCAACACGCTTCCAGGTCGCTATGCTACCGGAGGTTGTGTCGAATTCCCAAACTCTCATTCGGCGGTAATACCGGTTTTCACCGTACGAGCAGTAGCCCCCAAACCCACTACCACCTCCATAACAGAGCCAGGGACCAACTTGAGGCGACCGACGTCGGGTCTGTGGTGACTCCTCGCTTTCATGTCTGGGTAACAAACCGCAAAAGTCATTTACGTGATCATGTCCGCAGCCTACTGCCACTACGCCTTCCTCTACCAAAGCATCGTAGAAATGTGAATTGAGACTTGGACCTTCGGTCGGTTCCCTTCGCTGGCCACCCGAAATCTTGAGGTTACCGTCTGCGTATTCGGGGAAGGGGATATGCATAAACGCTAACGATACATGAGAGCTGCTGTTGCTCTCGATGTTATTGCCACGCGTTTTTCGTAGTTCTTGTGAAATCTTCTTGAACCACTCAATCTGACCTTGCTCAATCGGCTCGTAGTCTGGATCCTTGACCTCGCTATGTATCTGCCCATGGGAGTCGAGGAAAAATAAAGTTATCAGTGGGGACTGTGATGTATGAGAAAAGACTTGGAGGTGATAATTGCCGACGCCTTCAACTTCTTGAGGGCCGTCCTGACAGAGGCTAAAGGGAAGGCTCTGAAGCAGTGACATCTGTGAGGCTCCTGTTGAATCATCTAGTCAGCAAGAGCAGAATACTGTTAGAGAATACTGTACTATAAAGGATACACCTGGGAGAAATCAAGTCAATTATACACCAACCCGCTATCCTCGCTAAGATCCAGCTTTTTCATGAAATGACAATTTACTTACGAGATAGTGCGTACGTCCCCTCTGCATCATGATTGCCAAACACAGCCGCGAATGGGATCGAACGGGTGATCAAAGGATCCACGACCTTGAAAATGGCGGATTGGCTGTCAAGAATATCATGATGCAACTGGTCTCCGGTCAGGATCACTAGGTCCGGCTCCTCAATATCCAACACCCTTCCAATAAAATCCACAGTCAAGGGGTCGGCTATACTTGGGGGTAAGAAGTTTCCGTCAGCATCAATGGCATCCTTGCAGACGCCAACGCCAGTGACCATATGAGTATCTGATATCTGGACTATCCTGAACTTGCCGTCCTCTCTCACTCTTAAAGGGTTCGGAGGGCGAGGATCATCTGGTCCCGGCTTAACCTTCCCGTTTCGGAGGGTTAGTCTTGCGACGGGTATCTCTGGTCGAGCGTCTATGCCGAGATCGAGAGGCCTACGTATGAGAGTCCACTGTGGTCTCGGATCAACGGCATCGGTGCCGAATAGTACGTCTAAACCGGCCACAGCTTCATGGTTCTCTGTATACTTGCCCCTCTGTATCCGTATCCCTGCGGGCCGACTTTCCCATCCACGACCCGCATCGTCAATAGAGTTCTGCTTGCCAACTCTCACTTGGGTCACGACCAAGTCATCAGTCGTAAGCTCTTCTTCTTTCAGAGTAGCAACATACAACCAAGCGCTCTGGTTAGCTGAATGGAGATAGAGGTCTTTCTCTATGCGATGCCATTGTTGTCGGCTGACCGCGTCAGGGGTAAGAGGAGTAATTGGAGAGATTGGAGCGCCCAGCCCTATGGTGATGTCCGTGACCACAGTATAGGGGTCATCAACAGCCATCGCAGCACCGACTTCCAAGAAGAGGAAGAAGAACAAATGGAAGTTGCCCGAAATTTTCTTATGGAACAGCAGGATAAAGGTCAATAGCACTAGGCTATAACTTGTTACGTTCATTTTTCAGGCAATGTTGAGGTGCGGGGTTGGTAGATTCTTGTCTTACAACCATTCGACATCTATTTTCTTTACATTTTCATGTGTTACGGAGGGGTGGAAACAGCTAACAGTATTGTAAAGTTTCGCCAACTGTGCTTTCCAGCCCCAATCCCTCCGCCCCTCAAAAACGAGAGCGTTAGAAACACTAGATTCTAACGGCACTTATATAGGGTAGAATACACATTTTCCCGTGCTGATAGTTCCATCTTTGAGGACTTTGTCGAGCTGCTGCTTTGCTACCGTAACTGTTGATCCGAGTCAGTGTCCGTTCTGATTATGGCAGCTTTCAATTCTACAGCTTATGGAGAGCAGGATGGCTTCATGACGTGCCGATGGAAAATGATGGCAATTATGTCGGCGTCAAGAGCTACTCCGTCAAAAGAAGGAAGAGTGTCTGGAATTCGAGCGACAGGCTCCGATGGACCATCTGAGATTAATCATCCCTACACAACGGCTGACTTTATACCATATAATTTGCTGCTTGACATTAATATCATTGATTTGGATAAATAGCCAGACATATGTATTGAGACAGGGCATAAATCTAGAGAATCGTGTCTATGTCTCGAGAAGGGTGCATGTAAGTCTCAAGCGAACGCATAAACACAAGCTATTTATTACCGGCGTAAACCAACCCGCCTCACCCACTTCAAGGCCGACTCCCAGACGCCCATCGCTTCTTCCCCCTCTTCGACGATGCTCTCGGCATTCTCCAGCACCCACCGCACAGCAGCGACGACTTCCCCAGGACGCTGACGAACAACATCGTGTCCACAATCCGGCACATGCACAAAGCGACTGTTGCGCGAGAGCCCAAGCTGTCTACGCTTAAGCCGCTCGTCCTCAGCATCAACACGCAGCAGCATCTCCCGCTCAGCAGCGAGCGTCTGCATCCGCATCCGCATCCGCATCTGTATCTCGACGTTGGCCCCCATTTCGGCCTCCGCGGCTCTCTCCTTCGCCTCCAGCTCCCTCCACTTCTGCAGCAGACTGTTCCCCCTGACGACACACACAGGCCGAGCCCCCATGACGGCACCCCGGATCTGCCACTCATCAAGCGCCGCGTCGAGACCGCCCTCCTGTCCCGTCTCGACAAGCACGAGGCCGACCACCCGCTCCGCTACGCAGCGGGACTTCCGGTGCGCCGAGACCTCGTGTTCGTGCTGCACGAAGGCGCGCGCGAAGGCCCCGCCGTAGGAGTGCGCGATCAGAAGATACGGCCCTCTGAGGTCGTGCTTATCATCGTGATCTCTTCGCGCGCTTTCGTCGCGGGGACTCTCGTTGGCGATCATCCGGTTCTTAGCCCCACTGACGTATTCCCACATCTCCGCTGCAACATCTGCTGCCCGCAGATTCCCCGGCCCCCGGTCGTAGAGGAGTACGCGACAGCGCATCTCCGCGACGAGCTTCGTGGCTAGGGCATCCCAGCTCGGCGAACACGTCTCACCTGAGCCGTGGAAGCAGATAACCAGGGGTGTGCTGACCCTTTCTTCGCTGGTGTCGATGACGCCTGTGGTTGCGTCGTTGGGTAGGAGGAGCCTGGCGCGGCCCCTGGCGAGGATGGGGAGTTGGTCGTTGTTCGACGCTCTTGTCATCCTTTCTCGTATACATGAACCTTTCACCCAGCTGCTAGGCGTCCTGGCGGGCCATAGATTCTTCTTTTGGTAGTGCCGTTCAATTGTGCCATAGGCTACCCTGGTAGATGCGTATTATGTGTGCACTAGGATGAAGAATGATGATTCCTAGGAACATGCTCATCATGTCTACGATGATGGTAATCCTAACAACAATTAGACCCTAGCGCGGTGGTAGTGATATAGATATCCCCATTTATTAGGGCAAGGTTGACAAACGAGGCAGACTGACATACAGGATGAACTCTGTTGGGGTGTTGTGGCGTGGAAATTATCGTAAGCATCATCAAAGCCTGGGTACTGAACTTCGAGGCTTGGGATATTAATGCAGGTGTCGCATTACCGTCGTTAATGCAGCGCTGTGCTTTAACTCGATACCTTCTTAGCAACGTAACAGTCAGTCTAGCCCATAGACATCAGCCAAGCCTTGTTCTCCAGCTGCAGATCAATCGCGTGTTCGAAGATTACCTGAATTGACATGCGAAGACAGCTGGCACAAACGATAGCAAGGTTGGGCAGAGTTAGCGTGCTCGGGCGCAATTGAGATAGCTGTGCATTATTGTACTACTATTCACTTCCACAGACGACTGCATCGAGTAGGTGCCCAAAGAAAACTGAGTGTATGCTAATATTGCGCACTCGATTGCCTCTCACGATGGTTATGGCGTCTATATAGCCAGGGCAGCGACATATGGCACTCGAAGGATAACAAAAGAGTACAAAATTTGATAGACTATGACTATGCAATATATTTGAAGCGGGGGGTATATCCAAACCATGGGCCTTCTATAAATCATCTCAGCCTATCCTTTGACTGAGAAGGTAATCTTCAAACGCCCAATTCTCGCTTTTTTCCCAAATCAGCCCAAGCCTACCCAGTACACACCGTGGTGCTTCATTCCCAATCACGACGCCAAACTGATGCTAAAAAATCACTACCCAGTACCATGCAAGTTGATTAGCGCAAATCAAGAGAAACCGGGAAACACTGTCCGTGCGGCACGCTTCCCTACAACGAGGTTAGCTGGCTCAGCATGAGAGAATGATGCTATTGGAGGGAAGCACACATTGAGGACGCCCATCGTCACTATTTGTTTCATCAATAGGCGTTATCAACTCTTGCATCCGTTCTCTTGTGGGGCCTGGAGCGCTGGGCTGTTTCCGTACTTGAACCGTGGTGCCAAGCTCTATTGATATCGATACTCTACCGTGTAAAGATTGATTTTCGAAGCCGTTCTTATTTAATAACCGTCGCCACCCACTTCTGAAACCAGTCGGGAAGGAGCGCTGTGATCTAAGTTTTTGAGTGCCAAGCTCCCTTCGAACCATCGAGTTCGTAATCCTAGGACAGTGACCCTGAGGGTACATCGACCTTTTGCACTGGGGGCACAAAGAGCTCATCTCGCTCAAGAATTCGTCAATGCAATCAGGATGGAAGATGTGACCACAGGATAATTCGCGAATAATTGTTACCTTGGATTCGAATTCCTCCAAGCAAATTAGACAGGTAGGTTGATAATCGAGCCGGTCGTTATGTTTTCCGCGATTATAACTAGAGGATGGGGAAGCAGAGTCGAAGGAGGTCTTGCCGGGAGATTGCAGAGATTTGCGTGGACTCAACGATGATGAGATGGGAGCGGTGTAGTTGTATGTAAACAAAGGGTAAGTTTGAATGTGGGTGAGAGGTACAGTAAGTCGTTTGATACCTAAGGCTTCTAGGTTTACCTCGCCGTTCATGACGCGACGGCGAAGAGAAGCTCGTCGGCGATTCTGGACATAGTGCATGAGCAATGAAGTCCCTCCAATGACAGTCACGAGCACGCCCAGTATAATCAACACTAAGGCCCAGATAGCTAGCAGTGAAGGTTCAGGGGCCACAGTCAACTGTGTCCAGACCCGCACATAGTCTGCGGGGTTGGGGGAATACGTCTTGTTGATCTCATCGGCGAAAGGAACATCGGACAGGTCCCCCGAGTATAAACTCAGCTGTTGCATCATGCGTGCTCCTGAGCTGCTAGAGACGGCATAGACGGGGAAATGACTTTTCTGCTTCCAGCCTTCACCGTCATCTATATTCCATAGGTCGGACTCGGCCTCAGGCGGTTGGCCATCGTCGTCGTCTGGGCGGTACACAAGCATGGCGCGCAAAGGATCCATCGACGCGGCCTGCATGAAAGACTTGGTACAGGTAGAATTAATCCATGGCACTAGAGCAATGAGGATGTAGTCGGTAGGTGGAAGGTCGGCTTGCCGTGTAGCATTTGCCGGAATATATTGGTTTGACAAGTCAAAACAACCATCGTCAGAGAGAAGATCTGGTACATATAATAGACCTTGAATGGTCCCTTTGGTCGTTGACACATCAGTGGTAGAGATAGTAGTGATGTTTCCTGGAATAGTCTCTGAATATGCTATCTGACTCTGATGAAGATTGACGTTAGGTCTAGGATAGATATAAGAATTATCATGACGTACCGAGACGGCAGTGATGTTTCTGATGATGGTGCTAGGGACGGAATGACCGTTGGACCGCGTGGGATTGCTGAACAACAAACTATCCTTGGGTTAGTGAGAATATCTTACTTGATAGAGGAGCAGCTCGAAGGCAGCTGGCCGACAACACCTGCGATGCGATGGGAAAAGCAATATCGGCTACATGCAGTAGGAGACCAATACGGGCCATGCTATAGTTCTCACGGGCAGGTGTTGATGTGAGCTGCAAGGCCGTTGTCTATCAGAAACGGCACTTGACTTGGCCTTGGTCTTGGCATTGGCAATGACAACGGCGTCCCGTCCCCACGAGGTCCCGATGGGACCTTAGCCCAAGGGATCGGGCCGTGTGCTACGGGGATTGGGGGAGGCAAGATGCGGTCAAGCTTTTCCAAGATGTCCGAGGCTGACGGGTAGGTAGATCTGACACGAGCGGTGGTGGGAGACAAAGGAACATTAAGCTTGGCAACCTACACAACATTCCGAATGGCTTGAAGTGCTGTAAAATAACGTCAGTTGCCGCTGTGCCAAGGAGGCTTAAAAAGAGGGCTGGGTTGGCGCCAAGAGCTCTCGATCAACCACCACAATAAACCATTGGCGCGCGCAAAACCCGACCGGTGAAGCGCGAGCCAAGAATAGAGAAAAGACTCTCACTCTCCCATCCCATTCCCCAAGCTCACCCGGGACGGGAAAGGGAGAAGGGCAAGGCAAGTGAGGCGGAAGAGTGCGCGCCAGGGAGGAAAGGGGGAAGAGCCAAGACATGGCGGGCGACATACACATGCTCCTGAATCATCATTCATAAACAGTCGCTGAAACACCGACAACGACAATCGGCAACTTGGACGGAGAGACCGAGACACACACAAGCACGCACACACTCGCACTCGCACGCGCACGCACACGCACACATAAGCCGTGGGGAGATGCGGGATGGCGATACTGGGCGGGCAGAGCAGGCAGATCAAGGTGAAATGAACGATTAGTCCACACAGGTTCTGGCGTACGCTGTTATGACGAGGCCGAGAGAGAATGGGCGAAAATGTTGTTCTTGGCAAGTTGGGGTTTATGGGGGGGGCGGCCAGCAAGAGTCGAGGTGCTGTTCTGAAGGCTTAAGTGGGTGCCATCAGGGATTTCAGGTGATATCAGGGATGACGGGGGCAGATTTGTGGGGGACGACGACTTGTGGCAGTTAGGTATTTGTGTGGTACGCCTCCGTACCGCGTGCTGCGTAGGGAAGTAGGCAGTCTGCGCTGTGCTATGTAATATACAGAATAGTGCACGGCTTGGGATTGGGGGAGGGGAACTTGTAGTGCAGTGTAGTGTATGCTGTATGCGTGGTGTGTAGTATAGTATAGTGTACCTACGTAGTATGCGTACCAATGGGACGTCTAGGCAGTCTAACTACTGTAGGTACCTAGTCTAGACTGTGAGCCGAAGACTCTCGCAATCTACAGGGGTTTCTGTTTGGGTTGGTAGAGGTTGCATTGGTGCATTGGCTTAGAAGAAGAGATGGTGGGCACATGCAAGGTTAAGTATAAGTGTAAATATAAGAAAACATAAGTATAAATTATACATGTAGGTGACGTATTTGCAAGGACATAGAGACACTGCGGTGCTACATACATAGGTACACGTATTGAACACCACTCAAGGTAGGCTGATGCAATATCCACTTGATGGATACATGGATGGATGGATGGATGGGTTGGTTAATGTTGGATGGTGGATGGTGATGTAGGATGAATGGATGAACGGGTGGATGGACAACATTCAGCTGAAAAAAAAAAAGACAAGAAAAAAAAATGAAGAGCTTACAACTGAGCCAGCCCACCTCAGGCCAGCCGTCGTGGAAACAAATTAAATAAATACATTGTATACGAGACAAGTCGTCGAGGCGTACTGCGTAAGCTCGCGCAAAGGGAAGCGTGCCTACGTGCATGTACCCAAGGTAGCGTAGCTAAGTATGTATACTACGTACTGAGTAAGTAGGTATGGTAGGTTTGATGTAGGTGAGGTCAGGTCACGTTAACCATCAACTGAAAAGGCGGAATAAGCAAAGTCCATACTTACTGCGAATACCTTGTACGCACAGAAACATAAGGTACCTATTCACATTCAGGCGCATGCTACATACCAGGTACGATGCTCCGTATAGGATACCTGAGATAACACGATCTACCCAATGTACGTAGTAAGTACCTGGTATGGTTACATTTTGGGCAAAGGCAAAGCTGAGGTACATAGCTAATGTACTGTAGGTACTAACTCAGGATATGTACATAAGTGGGCACGTACTTAAAGTTAGTGGGCTGGGACTTGTTCCTCTTCGTAACTACCTACTACCTACCAGCGATAGTATGAGGCTGTCTTTTCTTACCCTCTTTGCACAAAGAAGTCTTTAGGCCTTATTGATATTGCCAGGCGTTAGGTAGAGGTATTATGACATACCCAAGAAATGCTGTCACCTGGCAATAACTTCCTATAGGTAATCTGATGTTGGTTTGTATAATGGCAACCTACCTAGGTACATATATAGTATACTCCCATCTGCTAGCTCACAGTTCCAGATTGTGGGAAATGAAGAGCCCTAACAACAATGCTTATTTGCTGCTTCGCTAACCACATTAGGATAGAAAGGTAGCTAAAAACCTTGGCTAACAATTTAACAATGCACTACAACTACCTACTTTAATATATTAGTATAGATAAGGAGCACTCAATTTTAATGAAATATTATAGCATCTTCTCATACCTACACTTGTTGCTGGAAATTTACGTATATGTAATAGTCCATATAGTATACCGGCATATAGTGTACATGTTGGTAATAAGGTTGTTGTGCACTGCCACAAAGTTTCGGAACTGCTCCGCAGCTGTGTCCCCATTTTCGAACTAGATAGGTTTCGTGTCGTCTGAATCATGGCGTTTTATTCCGAGAGTCTGGGCCACTAGCATTCATGTTGTGTTTGGTTGTTGATAGAGCATATAATAAAGTACACCTGAGTCCTGTTCGAGACTCGAAACGATATCGCTTGGTTCTTTGTTCATGTATTACTGGCAGCAGTAGTTTGTGCATGATTTGTTTGTTTGTTCATGCCAACTCTGCGCACATCACTTTTTGTTGTACCTGGAGTAATTTAACGTTGTCACGCGAGGGAGCAATACTTTAAGTATATGCGTACCTACATGCGGATTAGCTAAAAGCCTCCCGGTATACAGTACCGAGTTGATGGATTTTCCAATCCCACCCATTCTACCTACATTACATGCAACCTCCGACAGACGTAATATACTACCTCACTGCGTAAGCACCTGTTGACCTACAGCACATAACAGCATTTCCCCCACCGTCTTTTATTGGCCACTATGTATATGCAGTATATTCTGATTGTACGTGTGCTGATGGTGGGTGGATGGGAGATAAAACCCTCGACCAACCATGATATATGGCGATCCTTCATTCCGAGCTACCGACAGCAGCACAGCAGTACAGCTCGCACCACTAATGCGGGCGACGAGTAACGGTCGAATCAGAGAGGCCACTAACACGTTAGGGATGCATCTTAATGTGCGCCAATGTGATCGCTCTCCCCGCCCGGCAGCACGATAGGCGGCCGAGTCTGGATTCCCTTGGCAGCAGAAGCCCAAAAGCTTGTCTTCCTAGGTCATGCATACACTAAATAAGAACAATTAATCTATACTAGTGTATAGAAGATTACACCGAAGATCCTGTTGCCTGCCGGAGGTGTCCCGGTCACGTTGAAATGCGCCTTTCAACGAGACATGCATGTGCCTATCGCCAGCGACGGCGAACCTGGTCAAATGACTGACCGCATGGAAGATTGTGGTCGCTCGATTTTCGGAACCCTCGAAGCAGCGGCCCTGTGAAACCAAATTTGGCAACGGGCTTGGAAAAGAGCCCCATCTATACATACTTGTACGGACGCGAATACGACAGACCCAGCCTACCCAGACCGTCTAAGTGGCTGAATTGTCAACCGCATAAATAGCCGGGGTCAGAGAGATAATACCTACAATGGTATCGTACGTTACAGCTTGCAGATAATAAGTACTGATGCGTGATCATGAGCACACCTTGATGTGACGGGAGCGGCTCGGCTGTCGGTAAACATGCAACATCTTCCTTCAGAGCTATTTAGCTACTGGAATGTATCCTTGAGATTGTGCGTACTAGTAGATGATGGATCTCGTTTTTTCAAACCTATCTCGATTATCCACTTGCTGTCGTCATCTGGCTGCGTGGACTGCAGCTTTATTTATCCTTTATCCGCGCAGATGGGTGCACGGAGTAGCATGATGGACTTCTTTCTATCAGCTACTACGTATAGCCTGTTGGCATGGCTATGGCATCTGCTCAATATGCACCATAATTTAAACTAATACATACTGCGTACATCATCAGCACGATCGAAGCTTGACCTGACTTGGTGCGCTAGACGTTCCCAATGCGCATATCCTCGCCACAAAGCCTGCGACTACGAATAGATTTACCAAACCTCCGTTTACTCTACATCATTCTATGCTGCCCATGCAGTAAACCAGGCGGATTCTTCGAGCGAACATGCAGTTCCCACGCACCTGACTACTTTTAGTGAAGACTCTCATCAGATCCTCTACTATGTGTTTAACATTATTAACCCATGCCGTATTTGGCTTGCCGAAGCATGTGTCCAGCACAACTACAGAATAAGCCTCGTGGAAATTACGTGCAGTAGTCGGGTGGTCGGGCTGAACACGGGTCCCGACCGGGCTTGGTGGATTATCAATTCATATCCGCCTTTTACCGCCTTCGGGTCTCGATACACAAAGAGTAGAGCTGAGCTAGATCTCGTAATAATTGCATCGAGCGGTGAGTAATTCCCTAGTGAAACTTCGATCGACTGAGACATCAGCTCCATTCACTCCCATGCGGAGAAGAGTTATTGGGTATATCGGTACCTGGATTGAACAATGTCTAACCGGTGCACAATGTTTCTCCTGTAACTGAGTAAGACACGCCAGCCAGCCTCGCCCGGGGCCGTAATTTATCTGTGCTTCCGAGCAGGTAGGTATCCGCTATAATATGCAGAGTTACGAAAAAGACGCCATACCCGGTCCGGAGTTTCCGTTCAGCGGGATAGTCGTGCTAATAAAAGATCACTCAATAACACTTTAAATGAATGTATCTGGCGTGGGAAAGACAAGGGTGAGGCAGACAACCCATGATCAACCCCGGCTCTTGCATGAGGGGATTCTCTGGTTCCGTAAATGAGTATGAAGAAGTGCCGGGTTGGTGCAGGCAGAGGGGGGTCCAAACAAAAATTTCACACACCCCTGAATACACCAAAACTTGACCACTTCAACCGCTTAGAAAACAACCAGATAAAATCGGAAAAATACAAGGTTGTGTGATAGAGTAGAGTTAAAGTCGGAATCTACTCTCGTATTTTTTTCAAATTTATAAAAGACAAATTACATTAGTTATCTTATTTTAAACGTTTAACAAAATAAAGAAAATAACCTTACTTTTTTCTATTAATAGAAAACAGGATTTATTACTTATAGTGCATATTTATATATATCAACTTGTAGGAAATTCTTTAAAGATTATTTTGATAATTTTTATTTATTTTCTAGGTATTATATGCTAGAGATATTAGTTGGTAAAGTTGATGGCTTTCCACAGTAGGTTTGAGGGCGTGTGAAATTTTTGTTTGGACCCCCCTCTGGTGCAGGCAAGGGTACTGCCACTTAACCTAGGCGGGAAATACGTCGATCGTGCTGATGATGCTCGATCAATTCCGTCTATATCCATGGGCTTCGACCCAAGGCTTTACCGTGTGGACCCAGCATGATGTCGATGAGCTTATAGTAGATGCAGGTGGCCGGTGATCTTATCTATACTATGACTTTTCGATCTCACGATCCTTTCCTCAGTTACCCCTCTTCTCGTGTTAGTTAGTACTGATGTCTCTCCCCCCCATTATACTCTTACGAGGTCTCAAAAATCCTCAAATATGGGAATCCCGAACAAATGCCACATAAACTCCTCACGAACGGCGCAGCAATAAGCTTACCGGCTACCAGAGCAACTCCGAGACACCACGGAAAGATTCCCATTGGGTACCGTTATTGCGTCATCTTTTTCAACCAAGATATCACTCTCATTGCTCCCAATGAAACATCTCCGCTACAACCTAGTATCCGGAGACAATAGTGTAGTCGCCATGTGTTAATTGAGGAGATGCAGCATCGTGTATGGACATCTCCCCGGATCATTGTGGCTTATCACCCGTTGTCACGTTTCAACTACAAAATACTTGAACAGATGAAGTGGATCACAATGGCCTTGTTAGAAAGTATAGTGATTGCTTGATATAGTACTTTTCGATAAGACTTCCATCTTTTCATTGATAATCTGGCACTTAGTCGCGCGGATCGGAGCACTTACCCGGAAACCAATGATATAAAGAAGAAAGTTTGGAGACCACGTCTGATCGTGTCTACCTTGTCCCGTACGTAGAGAATTAGGGGCTAGCTATCTCATATTCCAAACTCGTTCAAAATACACGACTATACTTTCTTGCAGAGAGTTGCCCCCCTACTGTAGGCAACAGTTACTCGTGTTAAGTATGTGAAGCCCGGCCGCGGCTATTACTCCGAGATTACCAGCGTCGTAAGGCCGGACCCGAGGACCGGTGTCAATGCCGTACACCCATAGCCGGTTCATAGAAGCCGGAACTAGAACCCACCAGCTCAAACAGGACTCTTCTCCTTGGGCAGTGACAATAGCTCTCACCGGAGCTACTAACCAACTGAACTGTAGCATCGTGCTCTGTGCATGATGTAGAGAGGGGGGCCATGGCGGTAACTAACCTAGTGTCCCTCGGCCAGGTAGGAGAGCGAGGTTACTATCGGCGATTTCCTATCATGCGTTCCAGGTAGCACTTAAAGGAGCCCGTCACACCCTCGCCGAATAGTGATCGCAATTCTTATCCCGCGGGTGACGGGAAAAGGGCACGTGGAATGCAGAGACATCTAACTATCTCCTAACACCCAGTACACGGCTCACCGCAGGGTCTTTCCTTTCTATCACCATCACCCCCTTACCTCTGGGCAATACGGGAAAAAGATGCAGCAAAACCCACTCCACCACCAGCATGGCCTCCACCTACGATCGAAGTCGCTCGCCCCCCATTGGCTGTCGACCTGTCGCTGGCATGCCGGGGAGCTATCCCACTACTTGGGATATCCAAGCGCCCAATGATGTTCTCGCGCGCGGGGGGTCGAAAGGTGCTGACTGACGCGACCAGGAATCCGGCTTTGTGAGGTTTGGATGGCCCCAATCAGGTTTCCTTGCACACGACCCCGAGCGTTGCGCTGGGCCCATATTCCCGGTGGACGGGTGGCTTAGCCACGATACCCTTGCAAGACCCTGAAATGCCACCGGCGCGAGTTACCACGCTGGTCTGGGAGGCCGCCTACGTGCCTAGGCCGCTTCACGGCGGCCCGGATCCGGGAGATGAAGGGGGGCTTCTTCGATTGTGAGTGCTGGACAGGCCTCTGAGTCGAGGAAACTGCACTGGGTTTGGGGTTACAATGAAGAATGAAGATTAGACAGGTTCTCGTTCCTCAGCTGTGGGGTCCAGCGTTGCCATTCTACACTACCTGGGCATGGGAAACAAGGGGTGTGTAATGTGTTCGCCAGTATTACGACACATGGAACCCTGTTATCCATTCTCCCGAATACTTGAGGCTCTTAGATGCATTTCAGTGTGATTTTCTCTGAATTTGATGGTCACGGGAACGGTTTAACTAAACCATACACTTCGAAATTCCACATGACATGGTTATCGGCATCTCGCGGTATAATTGAAAATGTGCGGACCAGTATTCATCCTTGGGGTGGGAACAGGCGTGAGCTTCGAACTTCGGGGGATTCCGCCTCCTGCACTACACGGTCCAAGATAGTGTTCTAACCCCGTTCTAGGTGAAGAGCAAGCCATGACTAATACGTAGTAGGGGAGAGAGGGCAAGAGGCTGCGAGATTCTCGATGGGATGCCAGTAGAGGGGAAATTAGAAGTCTGCCGAGGAGCAACTACATCTATAGATACGTATCTTGCGACATGGCGGCCGTTGTTGGCGGATTCCCGACATATGTATAATTGTTGGCATCGAAATTGAGGAACGTTGGCCGCGGACGATGGCGGACCAGATCCTCAATTGCAGATCCGAATTTTACTAACTTGTTCTCTTTCCAGGCCTTTTGGATGATGCCCATCCCGAAAGGTACTCCATCATCATTGACTCCGACCGGGATTGTGATCATAGGATAACCTGCTTTTGCAGCGACAGAACATGCAACACCTCCCTCTGCTTGCACCGGCACGAGAAGCCCATCCAATTCGCTTCCTTCATGTATCATCGCCGCATCGATACCTTCGTCCCGAGACTTCCTCAGAATGTACTCACGAGCTTTGGAATATACTGCCTCGTCGACATCCTTCGACTCAATGGATCTGTCGAAATTATCCTGTCCTGTCGGCCAAGCTGGGTGAGTACCAGGAACGCCTCCCTCTGTGTCGGTATGCTTGATATTATAGGCAACCACGTCTTCCAACGACAGGATTCTCTCCGTATTATTCTTGAGTGTACTCAAGTAATTCGAAAGACTCCGGTAGAACTCCACCTTGACGACTTCAAATTCAGACAGCTGAGAACCAGACTCGCCGGCCGCGTACCCCCAGTCCCAACCATCGGGAGATATAATCTCCTCAGCACTAGGGAAATCCACGTCGAAAACTTGCGCACCGGCTCTTTCTATCTGTTCTATGAGTTTCTTAAGAGCAAGGTACTCTGATTTATACTGTACGCTGTTGCTTGCTGCATCCCAAACCCTTTTCGACGGCAGCCCGAACTTCGCGCCCTTCAAGGCATCCTTTTTGGCAAGCCACGATGTATAGTCTTTGGTTCTGTCATTTTGAGCAGTAGATGACTCGTTAATATCGACCTGGCCATCAGGAATTGGGCTCCTGTCCGCAATAATCTCCAAAATTATCGTCGCATCTTCTACCGACCGCCCGAAAGTTCCCACTGTATCCATGCTCGGAGCCTCCGGAATAACACCCAGGGTTGACGTAAGTCCCACAGTCGGCTTGATGCCTACTATAGCATTACGGTCAGCTGGGAAAATGACGCTGCCATCTGTCTCGGTGCCAATCCCGAAAGCGCACATGTTGGCGGCGACGGCGCTTGCAGGTCCAGAACTTGAGCCTCCGGGATGCTCCGCAAGATTATAGGGGTTCCGGTTCTGCCCTCCCCGGGAAGAATATGCCTCGGAGTAATAGCTGGCTCGCATAGATGCCCACTCCGACAAGTTCGCTTTCCCAAGGAGCACGCCACCAGCTGCTCGTAGGCGTGCGACCACTGCTGCATCGTTGGGGACTATCGTGCCGAAAAGTGCGGCACATCCGGCAGTTGTCTGCATCCTATCTTTTGTTGCGATATTGTCCTTCACGAAGAACGGGATTCCGTGGATTTTACTCCTCGTTATGCCATTCCCATCGCGCTCGGCGTCTAGTTCATCGGCGATTTCCAAGGCGTCGGGATTTGTCTCGATCACAGCTTTGATATGCGGATTGACTAGTTCAACTCTCTTGAGATAGCACTGTGCCAAGTCTCTGCATGTGAAAGTCCTCGCCTCTAAGTGATTCTGCAGTTGGGTGATCGAGAGTTCTTCGATATCCACCCCACGGCACCGTGGCATCTGGAGACACGGTCGAGAAGGATCCATGAGTCTCTTCGGTCAAGGCGTGATTATAGGTAGGCAAACAGGGTAAGTACGGGAAAGCTGGATAAGAGAACGCTTTACGAATAGATGTGTACATATCCAAAGCGCCGAGGAGCGAGAGTCTAACTCCGATGTAAAGCAGGAGGAAAGCTACAATGGAAGCGCTGCACGATATTAGGAGAGGGGTAGGTAACACATCCATTAGTTACGACCCCGTTAATTATATAACATATGTGGAGTCTTTATAATGTTGTCGTCGCTGCTGATTTATTCGATCGAGATATGGTTGTCTTCTAAATTGATGGCTCATATTTAAAAAGGCGAGTATTAAGAAAAAAATATATCCGCATGCTCTAACGTCGTTGAGAAGTAGTTAAATAGTCCAGAGAAGAGAGAACGTGATGAATGGGGGGTGTTTGTATGTCCTGAGAGGAACTGGCTGAGTATGCTGTGTACCATCATCTATATACGTGGCATATTCGACACATATCGCATTCTCCTTCAATCCTCTCTTATCGTATTTAAACTCCATAGCTAGACACATGCTTAGGTATGCCATCAGAGTCCCGCTTATTCGTGCGTTCTTCATCTGCCACATAGGGGTAATCTTCTCTGAGCACCAGTGCTAACTTCAATCTAGGTACATCATCGTTTAGCAACTGGCCAAGCTCTGTAAACCTCCGCAATCACCTTAGATTCCCCTAATCTAAGTGCATCCACAGTCTATTATAATTATCAAATCGTTTGAGGAAATGCGCTCTGCTAAGAAGCGCTAGATGGCGAGCCTGCTCGATTCCATCACGAGGGTAGGCTACTCATAGAGACACACCAGACATTTACAAGGGCGTTTGAATACAGGACCAGCGTTCCGTATGCTTAGCTTGAGATTGGTACACAAGAAATGGGCGGTTTGAGCACAATAACTTTGTGGATCGAGTTGCTTGTTGGTCATCTATGCCGTCTTGCTGATACTGCTGCATGCCAAGTCCATCACAGCAGTGTGGTCGAGACATATCTTAGGCCTAAATAGCGATGGCGCTGCTGACGCATCGCGAGCAGGAAATTTCCTCAAGTCGTAGCATGGACGCGGTTCCACTACGAGGAAAGCGACATGTTGTCTTGAGACAGAGTATCAGCTTGATGATTGGGATTTCTTACCTTACGTACTACAGCGCTGCCTACGATCAGTGTCCCTACTAATGGTCGAGTAGAGACTACATAGCTGAGTTTCAGGAGGCGAAGGATATGCCAGAAGATAGCTCCTCGAGAAAAATATGCTCCCCAGAGAGCCTTGCCTCTGTCGGATCACCAACGGGCCCCGAGTTCTATAAAATAACAAGAGGAGGGGCAGAGATCATTCCTCGCATCTATATAACTCTGTAGGTTTACTGATATTCCAAAAAAGAACATAGGCTTGGTTTAATCTGCGGTCACAGTCAGCTACTTGTTACATCATAAAATGATAGCTCTCACCATTCTGTCCCCGTAACTATATACCAGCTTAATAGATTGCAGCGTTCGAGCTATTTAACAATGCGACGATTCACTTGTCATAATAGTTACCGTTCTTTTTGCACAGGATGGAATGAATGTATTTCGAAAGTTTATCGTTCACAGTTTAGCCTAGTAAAGCAACTCCCTTCAAAGCCACACTATAAGAAAAGGGTGTAAATAAGTGGCCGAAATGCAAACTCTCTAATTCATAGGCACTTCAACACAAATGCAAATATACAATAGACTTTATTTCGGAATTATATACTCTTTTGAAAGTAAATCCACCCGTCGTTATCGTGGAAACAGAGTGAACATTACAGCAACGAACAGAGCGTCAACGTTGCAGCTAAACCTACTAGCCACATTATAGCTTGCGGTATTATATTTTTATACTTCCCAACTCAGTCAGAAGATACGGAGATAACTTTCAAGGCTGTGGGCACTTCGTCATGACCCGATGTTCTTGCCGGTGCTAAAACACGTGCGAGTAGATGTAGGTCCAGCAAGCACCCCGTCGACAACGTGAATCCGACTCTCGGGGTACTCTGACAGCAAGGGCTGCGCCATTCGAGAGCGCCTGCAAAAGGTTCCTTTATAACCTTAAATTTAAACTATGTATATGCTTGCTGCAGGCCTGTGTCCTCCCCCGCAGTAGAAAAGGGTAGCTACTTGACTTCTATCCTCGACTGATAACTCATCTCCCGTTGGCGACTTCATTACCTACCGAAATTTTAGAACACAAACCGTCAGACAGTTATAGTAAAAACCAGAAAACGAAACAATGGAGATGAAGGTGTTTTTAGCCTTTCAGCGTGTCTTAGCTGTCGAAGACCCCGACGATTTTTTCCGACAACCTGAAAACGTCGCAGAACTTGCCAAGGCACGCCGGACCATCGTTGAGTACATTGATCAACAATCTCGATTTTTCCAGCCACAATGTCAAAAAATCCTAAAACGAATCAGCTCGATCCTTGGGGTAGAACTCGTCCAATTGCAACATGCTCTGGCTGCAGCTCAGCGGACAGAGCTGCAAATGGGACCGCAGACAGGCAAAAATATGGATAGTATGTACCGCGTGTTGAGAATGATCTCCACAGATCTAAAGTCGTTGGCGAAGATGAATATGCTCGAGCAGACTGTTGAAGGTGACAATGCGAATACGGGTGATACCGTCCCAGTCCAGCTCAAGCAGTTGGCATTTCAAGCCGAAGAGATAGCTCGTAGCCTTGAAGAGCTTGGAAGAAACTTGCGCACGGAGGCCTCCTACGATAGCAAGAACCGCGGCTATGCTAGCTCCTCTCATCTATTCCCTATGCAGAAGGACTTGGACGTGGACATTATTCTCAACCACAATATGCCACTGTATCCTCACCTTCCATATTACTACCCGTTCGGCGTCCCGCCTCACAGCATCGTCGAGCAAGAGAGGACTGGGTCTATAACACAAGCCTCCAGCCATCGTGCGACTGCCAAGTCTCCCACCGTCTCCGAAAACAGGGGAGCGCTCTGTGGCACTGAGCAGCCTGGCAAGAGCGATATGCTGTCCAGCTATTGCACGCTGGTGGCCCGGGATAGACACCCTCCTGGTCACGACAGCTCAAGCCCACTCGACCACCAGCTTCGCCGGCTGCAGATAGAAGATAGTGTGGAGGACCTTCCAATGGTCGTTTCAGATCCAGAGTAATATTGGGGTTTTTTTTTTGAAGACCCATACTACTGTATTCCCATATGGATCGGCTCGCCCCTTTATGCCTCTTTGTGCTCCTAAGTTGCGCCTATTCCTCAGGAACTACACACTAGTCATGGTAGGAGTGTACTTAGAAAAACTATGACGACATGAGACGATATATGTATTAATCAACGGCCTAACATACGGAGGTGAAGGATGTTGTGGATCTGAGGATGATGTATAGATGAAGATATAGTTTCATGTCTGCTCAATGGGAGGGTTATTTTGCTCCCGACTGGAAAATAACTCTAGGCAAAATTAGCCCTTGTCCTTCTGTTATAACGACAAGTAACAGTACCTTAAATATAACTAGCAATCTAAGCAAAGCCATCAAGTCCCAATTTGTTGGGGGTTATAAGGCCGAAATGTCCAGCTGCTGGAATTTCTCGCACAACGGAAAAAAAAGAACTTGTGGACGCACAGGGAATTGAACCCCGGACCCCTCCCAAGCACTATGATCTGAGTTCCAGAAATGCGAAGGGAGTATCATACCACTAGACCATGCGCCCCCAGCCATTTAGTTTTAATAGGAGTGGCTGCGTATGTTTCAACACTCTAGTTTCATGCGAAATTGATAGGACTCAGATGCCATTCGCGTCACTTGGTTCTTATAACTTCTAATAGCACATTTCACGTACAAGTACAAGTTGAGGGCACATGGAGAGATCCTTCTTAGCATGCGTATCTACCTAGGTCTACATCGGGATTTTAGCATGGCCCTATGGTCACTATGTCAGATCGGAAAATCGCAGCTTTTGCTGTGTATAGAAGGAGGAAAATGTCTCACTCTAGGCTAGATACCGTTATCTTTTGGGCAGAGTTAGGTATTGTGAATGGATACCTATGAATGGATGTGAGGTGGAGAGTGCTAAAAGCTAGTTAAGGCGGGCGCTATAACATAGTGGTGGGTAGCCCCCGTGTACGTTAATATATTAACCATGGCTCTCCCTGTCTCCAATCTCCGCTAACCCCAACGGAGCTTACTTAGTTCTACCTCTATCCTGAGGGCATTTCTTGGCTTCCTTTATACCTGTACCTGTTGTACGCACTATTACACTACTACAACATAAACATACCCTGTTTGTTTAGGTGCTACGCTACACACCCTCAGACCCCGTCTGACGGTGTCTGGCTATCTCTTTATCCACGCCGCTCATAAAATAATACCTACATATAGTGTAATAATCATATAATCATACCCTATCCCGCATCGATGCCCCGGCAACATTCGTCTGCCAGCATCCGATACGGCGGCACTGTGGGAGGAACGAGACGCGACACATCCGGCTTGACAGGATCCGCAAGCAGCCAGGCTCGGGTGACAGAGGAGCTCTGCCCATGCTTGCCGAAGATGTCGCATGGCAGATTCGAGACCGGCCCCTCGACGCCATGACCCCGATCCTGCGTCGCAAGTCACGGGTAGTTGTCGCGCTGCTGCTGGTCATCCTGGTCTACCTTCTTGTCGCCCTCGTTCCCGAGAATAGCGATGTGCTCTGGGGGTTCACCTACGTCCATGATCGCTACGACTGGTCCAAACAGAAGCTGTTCTATCCCGTGTCCGAATACACTCCCTTACCGACCGGCCGGCCCCTATCGCTACCCGCAGTGCAATATGCGTTCGTGGAAGACAAAAGCCCCGAGGGAGTTGCGCGGGAGGCCGTCCTAGCGTCCCGGCGCAACGAGGTGAAAGAGGCATTTATGAAGAGCTGGACCAGCTACAAAAACGTCGGCTTCGGATATGACGACCTTTTACCCGTGTCTGGAGGGGGTCAAGACGAGGTTGGCTTTGGCGGATGGGGGGCAACCCTCGTGGATTCCTTGTCGACCCTTTGGATAATGGACCTCAAGGACGAGTTCTACGAGGCGGCGGCCGCCGCCGTCACCATAGACTATTCTAAGACAGACGACACGTCCTGTAACTACTTCGAAATCACCATACGGCACCTCGGCGGTTTACTCAGCGCCTACGACTTAAGCCTGGAGACGGCGTTGCTGGAGAAGGCGGTCGAGCTTGGTGACATGCTCTATATGGCATATGATACCCCGAATCGCATGCCTGGCTTCTGGTTGGACTTCCAAGACGCCAAAACAGGGAAGCAGGTGGCCGGGACCCGTGTTCCATCAGCCGCCGCTGCATCGTCGTCCCTTGAATTTACGCGCCTAACGCAGCTGACTGGCGACAACAAGTATTATGATGCGATAAATAGAGTAACACAAGTCCTAGACGAATGGCAAAACAAGACGAGTCTTCCTGGAATGTGGCCGACCTATTTCGACCTACAACACATAGAGTTAGATTCAGATGACAGCTTCACGTTAGGTGCATCCGCCGATAGTCTTTATGAATATCTTCCCAAAACGTTCGCTATACTCGGTGGTCTCGAGCCAGTGTATGAAAAGTTGTACCGCGGGGCGATGGATACGGTGATCGAGAATATTTTATTTCGACCTAAGTTACCGGACCAATCCGATATTCTGTTTCCGGGTAACGTCTGGGTCTCGGATCAAGGTCCGAGTCTAACCGCCCAAACCCAACATCTCTGCTGTTTCGTCGGTGGGATGTTTGGGCTCGGCGGAAAGCTTTTTCAGATTCCTGAACATATTACAATAGGCGAAAAGGTTACGAAGGGCTGCGTGTGGGCATACGACGCTATGCCGGCCGGTATTATGCCTGAGGTCTTCACCCTGCTCAAATGCGAGAGCTTAGATCCGTGTGAGTGGAACCAGGAAGAATGGGAGATTGTCGGCAATACGAATCTGAAAGAGGGAATTCAAGACGTGTCAGATGCCCGTTATATTCTTCGGCCCGAGGCTATTGAAAGCGTATTCCTCATGTACCGTATGACGGGGGATAGTGAGTATCAGGACATGGCATGGACTATGTTCCAGGCGATTCGCAAGGCGACTGAGACCGACCTGGCTTTTTCGTCGATTCAGTCCGTTGAGGTGACTGACACGGTGAAGACCAATTCAATGGAGGTCAGTAAATTCTCTCTCCGATACACATATACTACCCCGTCATGACTAGTCTACTAACAGCCGTGTAGAGTTTCTGGCTGGCCGAGACTCTGCGGTATCTCTACTTGATATTCTCATCACCAGACCTTATAAACTTAGATGAGTTCGTCCTTAATACAGAAGCCCATCCGCTTCGACGACCCATCCCTTGAGCTATAGTTATTTTATAAATGAGGAGTACGCCCCGAGGCGAATTGATTGAAGGACAGCGAGACAGGAATAGGGACGCTAAATTAGTGAGTAATTTACTTAATGAATAATGATGCATAGACTGGCGTTGGATTCCATAGTACATCCCGCACGTTTTACCTACATAGGTCGATCGCAGTCAATACTACACCTAATATAATCAAAGCCATACATACCCAGTGTATCTATCCTATATGGACTGGTCAAATGAATTATCGTGCAATCGCCGGGTACATGTCGCCCGTCACGGCCTGTATATTGAGAGCCAGGAAACGATTGGTCGAAGATAGCTACCACACATAGAAGTTCCTTTGCACGCTGAATATCGCTCGACAGATCCTAGTTATTTCCCTCCATTTTGGTAACCGATTAAACCGTACCGACGTATTGGTGTATACTCACTAAGTTAAGAGGTATATAGATCACCCAAGTATATCAGAAGACGAGTAACCCCTAGTTTCGATGATATGATAAAGGCAATGTCGTCCCTCGCTAATAACCATACTCCCAATTTCACTCTCGGATTCCCTGGCTCTTTCGGACTTTTGGATGGATTTGGGTGTGAAATATTCCTAGAAAGCCAATGAAGCTGGCAGGGTAAACGAGTTGAAAGATCGAACGACGGAGAGTTTCCGTTCTGCCTCCCCGGCGCAGCCAGTCGCCGGTTAGGCCTCGCTGGCAAGCAAAGCAGAGCAGAAGACAAGATAGCTGGCTGTGCCGCACAGCTACAGTTTCTGAGGACGCAGCAGACTGGAACAGCCTTTTTTATGCTATTCCGTCCTTATTAATAGGCGCGTAAGCAGTTTTCTGTCTGCTGTGTAACGTCGGTTGTGACGGGCTTGGAAGAGCGTCGTGTCATATCGGGCGATATCATGAACTCCGCAATCCGCACGCCAATGCCGCAGCGGCGCGTCGTGGCCGGTTCATCTCACGATTCTACCTTATTCATAGTAGTGGCGTCGTTGGAAGGATAGATAGGTAGGCATATTTCAAAATAGAACAAGAGCGGAACTGTGCGCGTGGGTTTTTGTTCATTTATAGGCTTTATATGTCTCAGCGGAGTTTGTGCTTCGATGGCTTCTTCAAGTCTCGTCTTTCTTTTCGTGGCACGAGCTCCTTTACACTGCCCTGCTCGTGATCCCCGACGTTTCCATCCTGATGACATCATCTAACATGTAGGAGTGTTGCAAAGGATACAGTACTGTGGTATCTACGACGTGAAACTACGACTTGAAACTCTTCCACCGATGTGGTGCGAATAGTCGATTGGCTGTCACTCGACGCGTAGCGTAGGGGGGGCGTGAATCCCGGGTCTATATCATGGAAACATCTAACGGTTGGGGAATATCTTTTATCTGATCCGAGGAATCCCCCTTCCCCCAGAAGATCATACCGGAATTCACTCCATCGGAATTAGATACGGCATGGCGGGAATGATTCCGTTCTGCAACTCGGGTCTAGTATACAAACTAAAGCAGAAGCTTGCGGCGGACGCTATCTACGCCATTGACACGCTAAGGACAGAAGTACGCAGTATACCACCTATGCGTACGCGGAAGATGTGTGTGAGGTCCCGGCTCAACTTGCTTACCTCGCAGGATCGTGAACCCGGACACGGTCGGGCGGGCGGCGCCGAGAGGGGAGGGGAGGGGAGGGTGGAGAAAGGTCCTTTTGTAAATAGACAAGGGGAATCCTGGACATTCGGTATCGTCCCTGACTGTTGGTATTGGTTTTTTTCCCTCGTGGCATAGACTGAATCTCCAGCGCAGGAGTTGGGATCCCTTTAATTACGGCGTTTGCAAATGCAATGCGTGCGAATCGCGTGGCGGCCCAGTCGTATGCTTATCAATCCATCAGTTGCCCCCAACATCTATCTAACTATCGTCCAGTGCGAGATTCAGTTTGCTTTCACTGCTTTGGATAAGAGGCAGGTAAGTAGAAATCTGGCTTGCATCGGCCATACCTGGGTATAATTTCTTCACCTATTGTCCAGGAAGACCCCATGCTTGCATATCAGCTCGATCGGTTACCATGTGTTGCGATCCTGCAAGATCGCTTCCAACCTCCAACTCACTCTATTCATAGGAGCCTAGGCTATCTATGCAAGGGGCCGTGTTGACTACATGTGGAATAGGAACGTGCAGGGACGCTAGTCTAGACTAGATATACAGGGCATTCTTCTTCTTCCCCTATCTCATCGGCCATAATAGTGAGGGTTTTAAGTCGGAGTTAAAGAGCTATCTAACTAGAACTAAGAAGTGAGTGAATATAGCATAATGCTCCCTGTGCAGTCAGTACTATATCCGAGACGGGCTTGCAGCGACGCTGCGTTTATTGCGTCTTGAGATACTATCAACATGAAACGCATCTTCATCATAGAGTAAGTTGATAACCTACAGTATAGATCAAACTTGGGGGTAGAGATGCGCTATTGAACTCCGTGCGAGTTCTGCCTTGTGCGAACAGGATACAGACAGGGTTAAGTAAACGCTTCGAAGCGCCACGTTTTCGCTACGATCAACTTACACCGACTTTCGTAGACGTGTACCGTATCGAGCACATTCGTCAGCAAACGGAGCCGAAAGTATCTTGAACGAGACGATAGCTTCAGCCCATCCTGAAATTTTTGTGGTGGCGCTCTTAGAAGTTATATAGATATTCTTGTTCAGTAGTCAGACAACTTTGCATCTTCACACAGCCTCCAGCGTAGGACCATCAGGCACCCACGTGTTCGATGCTACGTCTGAGACGAAGGAGTAGCACAACGTAATGTACCGGTAGCGTAGGGATGAAGGAAGCGCATGGCGTAAGAATGCAGGGGAACTCAATACGGGTGGTCACACATCGCACAAGGTCAAACGCTCTTCGTGAGAAGTTAAAAGCCAATCGTGAGCTTCGTCTCAAATTCCATCACGCGTGATAATTGTTGTCATTGGACAGAATTTCGAAATTGGCTTACTCCAAATGAAGCCAATGTGGTTACCAGTATTCTACCGTGACGCCGCGATCGTTACTAATAACGTCGTTATTGAGTATTGTACCATCGGCCCGGTTGTTGTAGAATGGCAAGCCTCAAGTTTATTACTACACTGGTGGACCTTTTCAGCCGAGACGTTCTAGAAGCTCGGGAGTATTGACCGGGTATGGATACCTTTCGTAGCTAGTGATCCGAACAATAGGAATCACAGACCCAGTATGCCAGGCGGTTTAGTAGTTATGATTTACACATTGGACATTGTAGATACGGGTTCGGGTTCGTTGGGCTGGTAAGATCCGTCATTGGTTGAACTTCTTTTGATGATCAGGTTACCTATTGCGTTTGATCGTCAGCATCCTTTATTCTAATATACTGGATAGTTACCGAAGCTAAGGTCTGCCCATCAAGGCCTATGCATCCGAAGATTTCGGCTGCTGGGCCGTGACCCTAGGAGCTGGATCCCGACCACACACACGAATAGAGCTCTCCACCCAGCCGGTTCGCCATCCCCGTCACACGCGATCACTACACTAGTGACACCCGCCGTAGGTGTGCTTCCACCCTCGTTACTCAAGAAACCAACTTAGTAGAACCATTTGACGATAAGGCAATCGGAGTCGTGGCGTAATGCAAGGCAAGGTGGCCAAGCATGAGCTGAGAACCCTAGCCGAGAAAATACCACTCTACTAATAATACTTGTAGGAAGGAAGAATTCAACATGCACAAGCGATGGATGAGCATATTTGTCAACGATGCTTACTACCGGCCAAGGACCAACCAACGACGTCTCAAGATTGCTTCGAATACCGGTGCCTACATACCTAAACACGATACACTATTCATTAACTCTCACTAACGGGGGTCCTTAGCCACTTTAAGGACGAAACCGTCGCATTGGCATACGCAAGAGCTCGTTAAGACTGAATATGGACATACTTATTCAATGTAGTATATCATGACAAAGGGGGCATAGACGACTAGCTCTCTGACTCCATGTATACGTCAAAGGCCACATGCCCCCCATGGCCCTCGAGTAATGATCTCGGCTAGCTTGTGGCCCGTCTGTACAATAAGTCATGATGAGATCTTGCGGCCCTGGTCCGCCATCCCACGTCTAAGAAGAAGAAGACTAGCTCTCCGTCTCCCAAGAACGTGGCTTGCCACGGTAGCTATTAGCTATCCAACCAACTCACAGACGCCGGAGCTACGCCTCCCAGGTTTGAGAGTGAAATACCCAGCGTCAGCCCTCGTTTTGAGTCATTCCTCCAAGCTTAGTGTCGCTTAGCTGCCATGCGATAACAGCTCTCTCTCTCTTTCTCACTCTCTTTTAGCTTTCTCGGCCGCCTTTGCATGCTCGATGCGGATGGTGGCTTTTTTTCCCCTTATGACTTTCGGGATCCCTGAAAAATCGCCCATCACATCACCCGTTAGCTCAGCTCAGTTCAGACATTCTTTTTTGCATTTATTATATCTCTGAAGACGCACCCGAAGGAGTTATGGCCTCACGCACGGTCGCTTTTGCTCGCAACATACACACTTGAGGCTGGCGCCCATGCGGCCCCCGATGGATGCATTCTATGGCCTATCGAAAGGCACCATAGACGGCTTGAAGGCGCTTTTCGTCGGCTTGGCGTTTATAGCCGTCACGTTGCGGCTCATCGCGAACTGGAAATATAACCGGAAATTCTTGGTGGACGACTGTAAGTCGGCCGAGTCGATATACCGGTGGTTTACGCTCTGGACGCTGACTTCGTTACTAGATATCTCTATAGCCGCCATACCTTTCATAAGCACTGTCATAACTCTTAGTTCTATGGCCGGCAATGGTAATCATGGCTTATACATATACTCTACATGCTTAGAAACAAAATGCTAAGGTCTAAATAGGCTTTCATGATCCTAATCTCCCACCATATAGGGTTGCTCAGGTACGTGACTTGCTGCTATCAACAATAATTTCTCAATATCAAGATGAAAGAGGTTAATATGGTATTGACCGGAATCCAGCTTGCCGTAGCTATATCAGTCTTTACACCACTCACCCTATGGACTTGCAAAGCCCCTATTCTCTTCCTCTATCTCCGCGTCTTCGGGATCAAGAGGTGGCTCCGCATAACGTCGTACGTAACGCTGGTGTTGACGGCAGCGGTGTACATCTCGGGCATCGTGGCGATCCCGCCGGCCTGCACGCCTCATTCGCGCACGCTCTCCGAAGAGTTCATCAACAACTGCCAGATCCGGACGCGCCTCATCAGCGTGTTCCTGGGGAACTTCTCCGTCCTCGCCGACATCGTCATCCTCGTGCTGCCGCTGCCCATCGTCTTCGGTCTCAAGCTTCTCATCAAGAGCAAGGTCGGGCTCGCCTTTCTGTTTCTAAGCGGTCTCTTGTTAGTCTAACCTACCCCATCCCATAACTCGACTGCTAGTCATGCTTTCTCCACCCCCTCACCTCCGGCTCTTCTTGGCAAAGCTAATATATCAGCCGCAGTGCGATCGCCGCTAGCATTATATCGCTATACTTCAAAGCAGTATCGCTGGAATTACCTGACACCTCGCTCGCCTTATCAATACTAGCCACGTAAGAATGAATCGATCGATCGCACACCTGGCGAATTGCATCATATTAACCCGTAGGTGACATACAGGACGACGGAGTGCTCCGTGGCGCTGATAGTGGGCTGCGTGCCGTCCCTGCGCGTGCTATGGTCGAAGATCCTGAAGCCGGGCACCAAGACGAGCAGCGGCGGTAACGCGCTATCGACGGACCCGACGGGGAACCGGACGAACCGCGCTAATTCGCAGTACATCGTGGTAGGCGATGGCGCAGACGGCAAGACGTCCGAGTCCAACACGGCGCTCGTCGTCTCCACCGAGGTCCACACCTCGACCTCGATCGTGACCGATCATCATCATCACCATCCTTATTATCAACAACAACACCAGCAGCAGCAGCAGCAGAGAGACCCAGAGTACGTCTACGATGGCCAGCCTTACTACGGACAACCCGGCCCCGCGCATGCCGGCGATGTGCAGCCCCCGTTCGGAGTTTATACCGAGGCGTACGCCCTGCAGACTAGACAGCACGGGGTATGGGGGCGGTAGAGAGACGTTTTGTTGGCGATGCATATTATATCGCACATGTATATTTTTAGGGGTATCGAAAACATAGATGTACATAACGGCGTCCGGCATGCGATTCGGTCGAGGCTTCGAGCACAAAAATGATACCCCCCCATACTACCGGCGTTCTCTCACTTCGGGGCTTCCTATGTTTTTGATTTGGGACAGGTATCAGTCTAGGGGCCGAATAACAAAAAATTGTTGATTTGTGTTCTGAAAATCGATATAAGAACAAACTTTCATAGTGTGGTATGATGCAGTTCCAAAGTCATTATACCAATACATCTACATTTTTAAGAGTAAGTGGGTCAATATCCCCTTTTCCGTCGACAGTGCCACGATCCAACACAGTACAAAGCTTTAGAAAAAGAACACACCTAGTGATTTGCCATGCCATCTCCAATATACAAGCCCAAGCCCCCAATTTCCGTATTTTAATTAATCTTCAAAAGCTACGCCTTTTATTGACCAAGTGTGCTGAGTCTGATCTCAACAGCACGCCTGTGTGCCTCGAGCTCCTCAACTTTAGCTAGCTGCATGACGGCGCTTCCGACATTCTTCAGACCCTCGGCTGTGAGGTTCGAGCTCGTGATGTGCTTGACGAACGACCCAAGGTTGACGCCCGAGTACTGCTTAGCATAGCCGTAGGTAGCTTCGCGAACAAGTGTTAGTCGGCAAACTGTGGGATAAGTGAGGGAAACGGGACGAAAGGGGGGAAAGGGGGGAAAGGGGAAAAAGAGGAAGAAATAAAACGTACGTAGGGAATGATTCACGCCGGCCGAGTAATCGCCAACACTTTCCGGTGTCCACTGTCCGATGAACACGCTTCCAGCGTTCATGACCTTTTCAACGGTCTTTTCGGCATCCTTGATCTGTAATATCAGGTGTTCAGGCGCGTACGCGTTGCTAATCTTCATGGCCTCGTCAATATCCTGAACGAGAACCGTCACAGAGTGGTTGATGGCACCCCTGACGATATCCACACGCGGTAGCGCCATGGCCTGCTTATGAACCTCGTTCTCGATGCCTTGTAATTGTACCTCATCAAGACCAACAGCGATGCAAACGACCTGACTGTCGACGCCGTGCTCAGCCTGCGAGAGGAGATCCGAAGCTACGAAGGCTGGATTCGCATCCTTGTCCGCAATCACTAGGACCTCTGACGGGCCGGCAGGCATGTCGATGCTGACACCGGCATTAGTGTCGTTGCTCACGTACATCTTTGCCGCCGTGACGAATTGGTTGCCTGGACCTAGGATCTTGTCTACCTTGCTCACGCTCTCGGTACCGTACGCCATGGCGGCAACGGCTTGTGCGCCGCCGGCCAAGACAATACTCTCCGCACCAACCTTGTGAGCGACGTACACGATTTCAGGAGTGATGCTGCCATCTGCTCGCGGTGGGGAAGCAAGTACAATCTTTTTACATCCCGCAACCATTGCCGGTACACCTAGCATGAGCGCGGTACTTGGTAAAACGGCTGTACCACCTGGCACATACAAGCCTACTCTCTCAATCGGACGTGAAAACCTGCTGCATACTACACCTGGCATAGTCTCCACCTGGAGTGGTTTCTCTTCTTTCTGGGCGGCGTGGAACTTTCGAATGTTTTCGAAAGAGATGTCAATGGCTTTAATAGTCTCAGGCGCGAGGTTCATCAATTCTTGAGGGAATGGAGCTTTAATGACGGGCGATGTCAACGAAGTTGCCTTCTCGAACCTATGCGTGTAAGATAGGAGCGCCTTGTCGCCATTCTGTCGCACATCGTTTATGATTGGCGTGACGATGCCCATAATTGTTTCCGCAGACTTCTGAGATGGCCGTCTTAAAACATCATCCACTTCAGTTTCGCTAACCTTGCTAACATCTACCCGCTTCATTATGATTCTTTCAGCATCTGAATTCGTGTGATTATCTGTTGCCAGGGTCGACGTTGTCGGTATGGATGATTGTTTAGTGGCATCCTTTGCCGTCTCGGCTGGGGTGATGGCTATACCCTCCTTCTTCGCCCATTCCCCCTTGGCATTTCCAGGTCTCCTCTTGACCTTTAAGCTCTTGGCGTCTAAATTTCTCTCGATATCAGCAAGACTGACCCCGGCACTAACAGCTTTAGTCAAGGCGAAATATATCAGATCAGCAGCTTCGAATGCGACTTCATCAGGTGTTTTCGCATCACACAGTTCCTCGGCCTCCTCCATGATCTTTGCCCGTAATAATCTCTCGTCAGAGAATAATCTTTTCGTATATGACCCCTCAGGCGCGGATACCTTCCTCGACACGAGCGTCTGCTCAAGCTTCGAAACACCCTTGAGTTCACCGAAACAGCCAAATTGTTCCAGATGGCAGAATCTACCTTTCTGCTTAACAATAAACTTTAACGCATCGTTGTCGCAGTCCATTGATATCCTGACTAACTCTTGAGTGTCCCCAGAACTAGCGCCCTTGTACCACAGACCGCGCTTTCGGCTTTGGTATACACCCGTCTGTGTTCGCAGAGATTCCGCCACGCTCTCTTCACTGCTATATACCAAGCCCAGTGCAATACCTCGCTCGTCGCAAACGACTGTCGGCAGTAACTTGTCTGGCCTGTCTGTCTTCCAGGATGTCGAGAACAATTTGGGTATATATAGTTTCTTATCTGCCTCATCCTTCTTCGTAGTCAACTGCGTAGATGGTATAACTGGAATTGCATTTACCAGTGCGCAGATGTCCACAAAATGGTCGTAGATGGTATCTGATATGGGCTTAAGGAAGAGAGACGGGAGCTTGTCCGCCTTGCTAGACGCTAAAAAACCAGCGACATCACAAGTCCGCTGTTCGAAGTCCTTGAGGAGCAGGTGCTTTTCAGTACCAGTGATCTCGTTTAGTTTCGTGACAACCCGCGCAACTCTGTCCCCGTATGCCGTAAAGTCGGGTAAGCGCTGGGGTTGAACGAAGACTTTACGAGCACCGTGATCCAAAAGCGAGACGATGTCATCTCGGGACTCGAGCGCAGATGCGTCGAAGAATATCTGGAGCTCGGCACCGTGCTTGCCCAGGATTTCGAGGAGCTCGCTTATATTACCCGGAGTCGCATCGTAGAAGACACAGCCTAGACACGGTACCTCTTCTTGGGTCAGGCCGTCACTCGAGGCCAATCCCGGCGGGACGGCCACAGAGATAAGAAAGGGCAGTGGAAGGATCGTTTCCATGTCAATTGGCTCGTGGGAATACAGAATATGGAGTATCCAGGAAATATCTACCTTCTATTTTGACACTAGAAATGAGTCAAATTAATAAGGAGGAAAATTGGGTTGGATCTACCTAAGTAAAAAGTAGATGATGCAAAACCCACGTCAAGTTCCTAAATCGGCCTCAGCTTTCAACTTTTTGCTGGGACCAATGATGGCGGGGTTAAAATTGCCCCTCCATGCATAACCTGATGTATCCCATGCCCCTGTCCCTATAAGAAGGTACGATAAGATTAAGATATGATAGGGCAATTAGGTAGGTACCTACGTACAGCTGCACTCACTGGCTGGCGCTTAGTATGCCTGAGCTACCTAAACCTCCTGAGTAAAGCTTCAACAATTCAATTCAACCTTAACATTGCCATTCCGATTCTCCAAACTCCAGACAGCTCACAAATTCCATCTTAATATCTGCCGACGAGACCAAACACATCATTCAACATCGGATGACGTTATCTTAATCTAATACCATCTTGCCGCATCCGAGTGCAAAGCGCCAGCTACCTCGCCATCGCAGCGCATCACCAACCTTACGCGCCAGTGCACAGCGATCGATTCCAGTCGCCAGCACACATCCCCCATTCTCCAGCAGCGGCCATCGCGACCATGGCGACAACAGCACAGACGAACGGGATCCCGCCAAGCTCCTCAGCAGGCCCATCGCTATCTCAGACACAGCCTCAATCACAGCCAACGCAAAACACCACAGCAAGCGGCAGCACCACAATCCCCAATACCCAAGTCACAGCCACGACAACAGCAGGCCCATCACAAGCCGCCGGCGGGGGGCCCTCATCACCGACGACAGCGACGCAGGAGCCGCGGCCGCGCGACGCGCGCACGATCGAGCTCCTGCTAACGTCGCAGGGCGTGTCGTCGTTCGACAACCGCGTGCCGCTCCTACTCCTCGACTTCGCGTATCGCCACACGTCGAGCATCCTGAACGACGCTCTGCACCTGACGGGGGACCCGTACACGTCGCACGCGGGGGCCAGGCCGAGCGGGTCGAGCGGGGCGGTGCCGACGGCGGCGCCCGGGGGCGACGCGACGGTGAGCACGAACGCGGTCAACATCGCCATCGCGAGCCGCCAGGCGTACCAGTTCCGCGGGGGCTCGGGGGGTGGTGGCAGCGGCGGCGGGGGTGTCGGGGGCGGGGTCGGGGGCGGCGGCGCCAGCAAGGAGTGGCTGCAGGAGCTCGCGCGCGAGCGCAACAAGGTCGCGCTGCCGCGCATCCTGGCCTACGAGTGGGGTGTGCGCCTGCCCAACGAGCGCTTCGTCCTCAGCGGGCAGAGCTGGGGCCTGCGGGATCGCTGGGGTGGTGCCGAGGGCGGGTCCGACGACGGCAGCGAGGACGAGGGGGAAGACGGGGACGGGTCCGATGCGATGGAGGGCATCGAGGGCCAGAAGAAGAAGAGGAAGGAGGGCGGCGAGGGCGAGGACGAGGACGAGGACGGCGGTGGACTCGACGAGTTCCTTGGCGACGACATGGGCGACGAAGATATGGAGGGCATGGAGTGAAGCACTCGCTCCGTCGATCGCACGAAACATACGAGCAGGCCCTCCCCATCATACTCTCTCGATTAAATCGCGGAGTCGGGTATCCCCAACGATTTTCATTCCAAAGCCATGGTGGACGGACCGGCGTTTGGCGTCCCAGGACAAAATTCTACGATACCATTCTCTCAAAGGGTTCAGGAGTTTTTCAACCCATACGTTACATCACGTAAAAGAATCAGCACTAAATTTCCTGACGCGATACACAACAGATTTGTCTATTTCCTGGCGGAAAGCAGACAATGGGTCAGTTATGCTTCTCGACCAATTCCTACATTCCCCCCTGCTATAGCAGGTTATCAATTCACATCTCCAACTAGCGGCGTATGAGGTGAAACGGGGAGTGATAGTCAGATTGTCGCGATTGTACATTATTCTGTCTATCTAGAGATTTATTTCGCTTCTTGACTACTTATTTACCCGGTCAAGACGCGGCTTACCCAACAGACCAAGAGACAATTTGAGTCCCCAGTAAAAGAAATCAAAAAGACGCCGTCGCTATGCAAGATTGGGAGAGCGAGAGCCAAGATAGCCAATGATGCCTCAAGAGCTATCAGCTCAGCTTGACGGTTAGCTTCACAACAGTAGACAGGGAGATTCCAATGCAGGGCCGCCTAAGTGACACCACATGTTACCCAGCAAAGTTCCCTATCCATTTGTGACATGAATTACGACATGGTGCGTGCCTGTCGTGATATTTCGAAGCTAATATGCGATTAGGCAGATCAGCTTGCAAGGTTTCTTCAATGTTGTTAAGACTTTCAATCCTTCTGGATCCCCAGGCTCTTCATTCCAGTAATGAGCTGAGCGTTCGTGTCCGGTATCGTTGCCTTAGTCGGACTCGGCTGGATTTCTAGGGTATCGTTTTCGTCTTCGCTGTAATCCATCGTCTCCTCCTCATCCTCGTCGTTTTCGTCCACCTCATCCCCTCCATCTTCGTCATCAGCGTCGTTAGGTCTATCATAGACCGCCGAGTCTATCATATCCTCCTCATCTTCGTAATCACCACTTCGAACGCTGTCCCCCGCATCAGCATCGTCGTCGTCCCCGCGGGAAAGGAAGCTATCGCCCATCTCTCCTACATCCTCGTCCTCCTCTTCATCCCCATCGCTGTGGGTGTCTGAGCCGCTAGCTGAGAACTCATCCAACTCCAGTGGCATGTCTCTCCAGAACGTGAAGTCGGTATACTCTACTCCACCACCCTTGACCAACGTGCTAACAGGCGGGAAATAATGATCAACAACCTCTCCCATGTTGACGTAGCTGAGTTTCAGCTTGTTTAAGCTCAACAAGTCTAAGGAGACTTCTGCATTTGAGTTGATTGTGAAGATACGATTTCGTGGGACGTCCACTGTTCGGTACGAGATCTGATCCGTCAAACGGTTACCAAATCCGGCGTAGAAGCAGTGGTTTTCAGGCCCATACAAACTTCGAATATCACGGAGCGTCGCCATTTTGAATACGTGAGGCTTCCTCAAGTAGATCTCACGTCTTAATGCAGCCATTGTCCGGTCTGGGGAGAGAATGGTGGGACCTTTCGGTAGGCGGTAGCCGTCTTGGGTAATACCGTTAAGATAGGCCCTTGTGGTGTCAGACTGCCCAACCGATCGGCTCGTCAGGTACATGATATTGTAGCCATTTGCCGCGATGTCACTATACAATTTTGCAACGCCCGCGTGTGTCCAATCACGGCCAATCATATTCAATACATGGCCAAGTGCGTCGGACTTCGTGATCGTACCGTCAATATCTGAAATCACCACTGGGATGTCATGCCTCCAAAGAAACATGTTAGCGTTGCAGGTGGCCCGATTCACGGTAAAGCTCATGGAGTTCTCGCCCGGTTTTAAATTAAGCGCCTTCAACTGATCACTAGTCAAACGAAGGGTTTTAGCGTAGCTTCTCTGGCTGTGGCTTGTTGAGGAAGCCGAGCCTGGGGTAGTGGGCGGAGTATGCACTGAGCCTTGACCAACGTCAGATTCGCTGCGGCGGTGAATAGGAACTCGTGAAGACGCTGTCGAGTCGTCACTGGCGTAGCCAGGATCAGAAACAGCGTCGATTGCTAACGTCGGTGCTGGTCGGAGGGATGCAACAGTCTTCTTCATAGCTGCTTCTTTTGCCTCTTCACTGCTATATATCCAAAGGTTGCCCTCCTCGTCCATTCCAAATAATGCGCCAATGTCATAGTCGCCTTGCAACTCTTCGGACAAAATTTTGCGCGCCATAATTTCTGCTTTGATAGCGTCCTCCTCGCTTCCCTTGTATGAGGCCATGTCAAGCATCAGATCACCCGTATTTGTTACACGAGTCGGGATATTTACAGCCGATAACTCCTGTGAAAGGGCCATCGCACGCTGTATAGCTTCAAGTGGGCCAAGAGGCGGCGGGCTACGTGATCTCTGGGAGGGAGTTGGGCTATCCCCACTTGATTCGTCGGCGGGTTCGTCCTGATCTCGCAAGTCGGAAGAAGGGGCCGACTCATTAGGAGATCTGGATCGGTTTGGCACGTCAAGCCAGTTCCTCGAACTTGGATATCCTCCATCTAGTTCGGGAGAAGAAACAGTAGGCGCGGAGACACCTATACCACACAGCTTAGCAATCTTTCTCTCAATGCATTGTGCTACTAGGTAGTGGCAACAAACCTGAACGTAGCTGATGGGGTGGGAGAACATTAAGTCCTGGCCTTGTTATGGATGATTCCCTCCGCCTCGCGCCTTCACCATCGAGTTGCAAGAGGTCAGGCTCCTGAAGGTTGTTGGGGACACCCGTCCGCTCTGTGGGAGCAAGGCTCGGACTAGTCTCGGGTGATACGAGAGGAGAGGTTTGCAAACTCTGGGGGATCTTGTCCGAGGTCTCGAAAATGAAGAAGGCCTCCCCCCCTTCGCCTAGTTTCATCGCATATTCCTGCTTAATGCCATTGACCTTGAATTCAACCTTCTTCTCGTACGGGCGCAATAGCGAGAACTTGCCGAAGCGAACGTGAAAGGGCGAGCAGAACAAGTCGCCATTCTCTTGCTCAACTACTATAACATCAATGGCACCACTCAGCGTGGCGGGATTAATAGAATTCCAGGCAGTAGACACTGAATCGCTAATATTTCGAACGTACTGCATCGTTCAAGGCCGCGAGATATGGAGCGAGGGAGGTGGTCAATACCGAGAAGCAGGGCGAACGGGAACGGACGGAAGTTAGAGAGAGAGTGCGTGTCCGTGTACGTATGTATATGTGTGAGGGTGGTCGCGAGACTGCGAGACTGGGTGGTGTGCGGAAGCGGAAGCGCAACCGGCGGCGGTTAGAAGAGACGAGGGATGCGTTCGCTATGCAAGGATGTTCCGTATGCGAATGGGTATGTACAATGTTATCTATATCAAAGGCACATCGGTGTAAGTAAGCAGTGTGCATGTAAGTACCGTAAGTAGGATGGAATTGTTGAGGCGGGACGGAGCTTGGGATGCTCGACGGGACACACTTAGGTTAGGACAAGATGGGCGTTCAGTATGTACCTACTTTGTGCGCCCGCTGTTACCAAGTGGCCTTAAGCAAAATACACAGATCAGAGTTTGTGTGCAAGCACGGCAGCATTGTTATTGAGGAAATGAGGTTCGCGAGCTGAGGAATGGAGGATCGCGGGTTGTAGCGGTAGTTGTAATGGTAGGTAGGGAGTGTGCTGTAGCTACTTACTTAGTAAGTTAATACCTACTTAGGTAGGTAGATAGGTAATAATAAAGCTATGACAGGCTGCTCAAGGCGGGACGACGACGCCTGACCTGGGGAGAAGCTTGTCAGCAGTTGAGGTGCCCTACCTGCTGTCTCCTATGATAGCTAGACTAGCAGCAGCCCCAAAACCCATTTGATGGGGGTTTTGGATCGGTAAGTTCCTATTCCTATTCTAATTGTGACGTAGCCAAGCACTATTACATGCAGCTTGAGCCCAAGAGGAAGAATCATTAACGGTAGATGTAGTATAGCCTGGTATACAGGTAATATACAGTACCTAGAGGATAGGTATTTTTAGGTATGTAGATTAGCCATATTCCATACCATAGAGGTACTATGGCAGATATTGTCCAAGTAATAAATCACTCGTAGATTTATTACAGCTCGAAAAATTCAGCAAGTATATAATAAATAATAAAATAAAGGGCAATTGAAAAGCTCAGATACTTCTTTTAATGGGCAGTCTTATTTATATTTTGCTTTGTATGCAAATCTATTGCGATGGCTGCTTCAATAGGTTGTCTACAAGAAACTATAACAGTACTTTCATGCAAGTATTTCTACTGCTTACGGTACCTTGGGTGCCTACTGCAGGACAATCCAAAGACATGCCCCACGAGGTTCAGCGCTGGTTCCAATTGGCTCAGCAGACACGAATTGTCCGACAATATTAGATGGGTACAACTGTTGAACCGCCTGCAGCAGAACACTCGCTCGTGACTAACTGACTCTTGCTTGTCCTATTGTTCAATGAGTCTTTTGACCGGCGCTTCCAGCCTGGTTATGCCGTAACAAACCGAGTCATTCTCACCTGGTCTCAAATTCCATTTTCCAGTTAACTGTGGTACTGCGGAATTACCTACTCCAAACTTAGATGCTTAATGCACTTACTTGTCTTTGGTTCCTTTTATGCCTCGGCAATCACATGCACCCGTGAAAAAGAGTCAAAACAAGGTCCATAAAACGATCCACAGCTTGACCGCATAACATGATTCTTTTCTTTATTCCTTTCTTTTTTCCCCCTATCATATTGTCGGTTAAAGCGCAGAATGCAGCATGCATGTGATCCTGTGCCGTGATAGGATACAACTTTGTACGAAAAAGTCAATCCAAGTACTGTTCGGCACAACTTGGGTGAAGCTCCACTCCATAACTCACTTATACGACCATGAGATACCAGTACATCAACGTCACAGTGTAGCATTGGGCCTAGTTAAGGTTACAGGATAGCAGTTCACTCTAATCCCTCTCTTTTAAAAATATGGAGCTCATCAATTGCCTTTACATAATGAAATACATAGTCGCAGTGTTTGTGTATAGCAGTATTTACAAAGTAGGTATATATACCGGTATATATGGTGCAATATAAAATACCTACCTGTATGCCTACCTCACATACTTACATGTAGAAAGACATGTTCTACGTAGTATACACGTAGGTAAGCAATACCTGCAGTAGGAATGCATCGGTAGTACTTACAACGTTACGATTATGCTATAGAAATACCTAGCAGGGCCAAAGGGAAGTGAGCTCAATTGTAAACCTCAAGAGGGCAATAAATAAGATAGGACTGTTATAATACTATAGCCCCCTTCCTCTGTGATGGATAGGTCCTAGGATGTCCACGTCATTATCAACCTGCACTATAAGATATCAAGTGTTTAGCTTAATGCTTGCCGGCTTTAATCCGCGGTTGCCTACAGGATAGCTAGAAATAACGAAGTAAATATTATCAAATTTATCTGAGCTTGAGTTTGAATTATTGCTAGATAACGCTCCTTCTATCTAGGCAATGTATACACTAGCATCACCTCTAGCTGACGTAAAGCGTCTTACTTATAGAGAAGCATGGTATTACCGACGCTCAAATATCTGGTGGTATAGCGTGATTCTGCCGTGTATTTGCACCGTAATACCTTTCCCAACGACGCTTATACTCGGTTCCCAGTCGAGTGATAAAGCGCTCAATGGTCAGTCCATCCATACCACAATTTTTTATCATACACATCACGCTCCCCGCCCTCCGACCTAAGCAGCCGCGGCTTCGGGGTTAAAAGCATATCTCGGCATCATAGCCATTCTCTCCTCCGGGCTGAGCTCGTCCTCGTAAATCATCTGTACATTCTTGTCCTTGTCCTTCTTCGACTTCTTCTCCTGCGCCACTTCCTCCGTAGCGGCAGGAGTTTCTGACTTCTTCGGTGGCCGGATGCCAGCCTCAGCCATTCTGATCAGCTGGTCGATATCATCGCCTTGCTGTGGCGCGGCGCTTGACACGAGCTCCTCAACTGCGGACGCATTAGCTGGCCAGCCAGGCTGTCCAGGCCGTTGGGGAAGACCCGAGGCAGCGGGGACGTTGCTTCCAGGTCGAGATGGAAGATTTGAGGGAGGGTATGCATGAGGGTATTGTGGTTGGTTCGGATACCCAGGATATTGAGTACCGGGTGGGTGGAACGGGGAATTCTAGTAACTTGGTTAGTATTGGAACAATACATAGGTCCGCATAATAACATACAAAGGCACCAGGTGATGCGCTTTGCCCAGGGCTGTGCCCATCGGGTAATCCTTGGGGAGGTGTATGCGTAGCGCTGCCTCCATTCGCGTTCTTTTGCCCAGCCAGCCGGGCTCGGTGCTCCGCTAAGCGCTTCTTGATCTCTTCCGGCGTCTCAGCCTTGATCTTCTTAGCGGGCCGCTTATCGCTCTGGCCGGGAGGAGGGTTTCCGGTAGCGGCGTAACGCTCGGCTTGCGCTTGGTAAAAGTTCTGTATGATCCGTTGGTTGTGTTGCTGGACTATATCCTCTGGAATACCCTCCATACCGAAGATCTCGACATCGAGACCTTGTCTGTTGGGAAGCGCATTTTCGACGGACGATAGTGACTCCTTATGGACTTGGTTCATATGGACAGACAGACCTAGACGAGATGTTTGTCAGCCGATTACGCTCAAGGTTCAGTAGGCGAAGTTACGGTTCCATACCTCCGGCTGTGTTCAATCGCCGACCACACCTGTCGCATTTAAAATGCTTCGCTTTTTGGTGTGAGATTAATAGCTTCAAATCCTCGAAGTCTCTTTCGCCTGCAGCACAGTCAGAGTCCAGTTCCATATGCACACAGCAGAGAACGCGTACAGTAGTAGCACCAGGGGCGGTTAAGGAGCTCCTCGACATCGGGGTGCTTGCGCTTCTTGCCACCCATCGCGAACAATGTTGCGTTGAATGCTCGACTCAATTTGCAAGTCTTGGCTGTGTTGCCAGCAGTAAAGTGCAAAGGCGCAGTTCTGGGTGGGCGAACGAAGTAGGAAGAGGTGCTGCAGCTTGCATTGATGTTCGCGATGGACTAAAGTAGCCAAAGCGGGTTCCCTGAATGCAAGCTTCAGCCTCATGAGCGCGATATCGTGGCCAGTGCGATGTTGTTTGTGGCGGTGCATTGCCTTTCTTCACTCTTTGTTGCCTCGCTAAATCTCCGTGCCCCGATAAGACGCACTAGCAAGGAACCTAACCTTATATAACAATATATGCTTATCGCATCCAAATCCTTTGGCTAGACTAGAGGTTCACCAACTAGATTACTTGTCTCTCAGCTAAGGTATCTAATTCTCTACCTTAGATATATCACTAACCCAAAATTCCTTGCGGGCCTTCCTGTTTAGTTAAGTTGACTTTTTATTAGACATGCCTACTATAATACAAAGTCTAGGTAACCTATTTAATCTAAAGATTTTCTCATCACCTTTTGATGCAAAGCAGCAGAGCTCACTTTGGGCCTATGATTTCACAGTATAAGTATTAAATAGAACCCTTTTATGACTATTCTCCAAAGGTTAATAATATATATGAATGTAGGAGGTAGTTTATGAACTAATTTTCAGGTAATTCATGCATCTTTGCATGCATGGAGTGGTAAAATGTTCAAAGCAAGATAGCTCCTAGGTATGAAAACATGATTAAATAAAAGCAATAGTTTTTTACAGAGTAAAATCACTAGTTGACTAACTAGTTAATAATTGTATTGATCATTTCATCAAAGACAATTCCTTGTAAGAAAACTCCTAGATTTAATGGCTATTATTATATAGCGCATATGTTTACCTATATTAAACTCTGCTAGCCTTAGCCATGCCTCTCTATATTCCACACACACATACGCCCTATCCCAACACTTTATCGTATTTCCTTATAATTCTTGCCTCTATAGTTGTAAGTGGCTCGTTCAATCTATATTCCAACCCCGAACAGTCGATTACATCATCATTTCAAATTTGACATCAGGTCCAAAAAACCGGGGAACAATATCTGTATTAGTCATTTCAGCAATCGCGTCATGGAGCCAATCGGCAAAAGGTTTCTTCTGTCGCAGTCCTGATTCAAAACACGGTAACGGAACCTCCCAGTCGTAACTATGCCTTGTGGTGTCAACGGTGTGTAGACCGAGACCACACCCGTTTGACGGGAGAACTGGAGTGTTGGGCTCTAGGTCGAGATCCAAGTACCGCCGGTGATTGAATTTGTGTCCTGGGGGATATTCCCCAGGACGCCATTTCACGACGTAGTCCTTGTAATCAAATTTTAGAAGGAGGACGAACCGTTTCAGCGACGCAAACACCTCTTCGAGCCGCTCATGCTGATGCCACTGAATGATTGTCCTCCAAAACTGTGGTTCCTCGTCATGATTCTTCCAATCGAAAGGTGCCGAGCGTTTCACCACAACGTTTTTGATCTTCTTAAGTACTTCTGGCCCGGTGGTTTCGAGACCGCTCATGTTGGGATCAATCTCAAAGAAATCTAAATCCCAGTTCACAAAGATGGGTTTTGTAAAACCTTCCCCATAACGTACTGTGTGTAGTTGGCGTCCTTGTAGAACTTCCCGTCTGGCCTCTCGATTCACTTGGCTAACTTGAATGGCTTGCATTATGTGGGACTGGGGAACTTCTAGGTGGCTAGAAGAATCACCACATAAGTAATCTGCATAATCAAAAAAGTCAGTACCTGCTTTCACTGCAAAAGAATAGAAATAAAGTCAAAGGAGGCGTCTGCTTCCATTTCAGTTACATTTACAATGGTGATAAGAAAGATATGCTTACGGTACATCGGGCCGCTCGGTAACCCCAACACTCTCCAGACAGCAAACCGAAGCTCAGGTGGGAGCTTGGAAAACTGGGGGAAGGACTTGATAGATTCGGTATCGATGCTGGTGTCTCTCTGATAGGAGGCGAGAAGCAGTGCTCCGCTAGCTATTGATCCTGAGCTATTTTCAAAAAGGAATGGGGAATCCATTTTTGTTTGAGTGGGTTGACTATTACGTCAATGGGATGGGTACACAATGAGGTTGTGCAAGTTAGTTATCTACAAAAGTCAAGTCAAAGAACGAAGAGGTAAAAAGAAGAAGAAATGGAAGAGGATGAGCTCATGAAAGTTTTCAGTCTGAGATTAATATGCGACTACAATATCCCTTGATTCGGCTGTAAGCAAACAAATTGGTATAACTATAGTTCGGGTAGTCTATGCTCTAGGATCCCCTTACATCACGCAGTACGAAACTAGGATAATTACGCACTTAAAGAAAATCTCTCAATCATCATCAGTAAAGAGACCACTTCATATAGGTACTATCTGCCAAAGCTTCCTAACGACAGAGCCCACATCCATATAACCTTAGATTCACCCTTCTAGTACTGGCGTCTAAGTGTCCGGGTTCCGAAAGCGACCTCAACGGTGCGAGAGTATAGCATGTATAACGAAAATTACCCCTGAATTTTCAATCTGTGCATTTACGGGTTCGTGATATCTATTCTGGCCGACCGTGGCTGCTCCATTCAAGAACCCAGAACCACGGGTTAGGCACTACGGCACCCCACAATCGATTGGTCCAGGAATCTCAAGTTATGAAACTCAGTACTACATTCTCTGTAAAACAAATCTGACTAATCCAGTGATTGCTATCGCCTGGTCGAAGACCGCTGCAACCCGTCGACCCTGGAGCCATGTTGGTGCTCGAAAGCTGTTGCTAGGTGCTGACATAGCCTCCCTTGCCAATTCTAGATTTGATCGGCGGGAGATGTTGTCCATGGCAACGGCGGCATCCCCAGTAGGCAAGATTCTGCGAGATATCATGCGTTATCGTATATTAAGCTGTAAGAAGAAGCAATGATTATTCGCATGTGTAAATTACAGCTGAGCCATAGATAACCGGGGGGCTGTCAATATTGGCATATAAGCGAGGCCTGACCCCGCCATCCGCCGCAAGAACCCCAACTCCCCTCCTACAAGTTGGCACGACATGAACGACTGCAGAAATAATGGCCGACGATTCACCGTATATTCTGAATGAATCTACCAACAACGGAATCAAACAAGAGAGTGGACGTCTGGAGTTCCAGCATCGCTTCTTCGACGATGCAATGAATAATGAACTGCTACCCGTACACATCGCCAAAGAGCTAGCCGAAAATCACTCGCCGCGAGTCTGCGATGTTGCTACGGGTACAGCCATCTGGCTCAAAGAGCTCGCCAAAACCTTACCTGCGTCAGCAGAGTTAGTCGGCCTTGATTTCGACGTGTCCAAGTTCCCAGAGCCGGAGACGCTTCCCTCGAACATTAGGCTGAGTTTTGGGAATGCGTACGAACCTTTCCCAGAGGAATTCCGGAATCGTTTTGACGTTGTTCACTTGCGCCACTTCATCCTTGCCACGAAGAAAGACCACGGCATTCATCTTATTCGAAACTTATTGTCGCTGCTTCGACCCGGGGGCTGGTTGGTCTGGGCTGAGACCTGTGCAATCCTAGCCAGCGCTGAGCCACCTAGCGACGGCCTATTTCAAATACAAAAGGTATACTACAACTTCATAACGAGCGCGAACTTGGAACCTGAGTAAGTGGACTAGCCCACCCGTCTTTGAGGTTTATCAAGTTATATGCTGACGCTAGAGTAGCATCCCTTTGGCTATTGCCAGCTACATGATGCATGCCGGCTTATTGGATTGTGGTGCTACAAGTTACAACTGCGGGTCGGTTCTGTTCGGTCCCAAAGGTTCTGGGTGGCTGGCTAGAGGACATGATGAATTTTATGTGACCTTTGGCCAAATACTGAAGGGAATATTGCTTAAGGGTGGTGTCGATGGAATGAGAACACAACAAGACCACGATAAACTTTTAGCGAGGCTGGGAGAAGACATGAGAGGGACGAGGAAGTGTCATATACCCATAATTCGGACCTGGGGGCGCAAAGCCACGTGAAACTGGGTTGAGGAGATGTACAGTTAATACCTAATATCCCCGATCTGATGCTCAAAACCTGAGCTGTCGTAACGTATTTTGCTTTGGTTGAAATACTACCTTGTTCAATACCGCACATTGAGGACTCGGTGAATCAAACCCCGATGGGTGTGACTGGTAGCGGCACAACTCATGGTCGCAGCAATGGTCACATGATCCGGAAAAAGATGGTGATGATATTGAGAGTATGTGACCTCTTATCCCTTGACACCTATCCGGGACATGAAAACGACCAAAGTCTGGAGAAAGGACGAATGAAGAGAGCCGGATTTTTGAAGACAACAGGGTTGTCCAAGAAGTATTCGTACCACTGCATTTAATAGATAAATATAGAAAGCTGGAACTGACAAAACGCTCCTATACCTACCAAAGTGCCATGGATGAAAGAGGACCAGAAGCGCAACAATGTACCTAGCTATTCTATTAGCAAGCATATCGTTTTTATGACAAATACTCAATGCAATTAACAAGGATTATATACCGCATATGACCCATGTAAAAGCGATAGGATGCGGGACTCTTGCGAGGCTTACTCACGGTCGTCTCGTGGTAGCATGTATACTATAAACACACTAGGTAGGACTCAGAGTCTAGCTTTCCGACTGAGGATGCAACCTGACCTGGTGCACAGGTGCGCGGGAGCATGGGGTGCAGCAGCCGGGTAACACAACATGGACGGCAGTAATTCGGCGATAAGGCGTGAGATGGCTCGTGCACTGCATGTAGCAAACAAGTCGTAGAGACGTTCTGTATATCACGTGATGTGAATGAGGACAACACATTCATTGGATCTCACTTAGCTGCTTTTCCTCAACCAGGTCACAATTGTGGGCCTCAACTCTACCCCAGTTCAGATTATTTCCGCCCCCCACTTCATCACTTGCCTTTACCCTTCTTCTCCCTCGACTCGGCCGCCGTCCAACCATTTCCGAATTCCCCCGTCGCTTCATAAGCTAATTCGCCTCTAGATCTCAGCAATTAGAACTGTTTGGACAGAAAACATCCGAGTATCCTCTCCAATATGAGTCAAAGTGATCATTCTAGCCTGTTAATATCAAATGTGTTTACTAAGCAACACTACGTGTAAGTGAAGTTAAGCCAATAGTCTGTAACTTAGTCATAAGAGAAAATACGTGCACAATGAATGAAATAAATAGGTTCTACGAATATCTTGTATATACTACACTTCTCCATATCTAGGAGCGTCAATAGTAAGATGGGTTGCCTCTTTTTTCTACTAGCGCGGTGGGATGATATGAAGTAGTAAAGGTGTGGTGATAGCTGTCTCCGGTCGAAGGTCCGTATAAAGAGACTTAGGAAGCTGAGAAATGAATGGACTATTTGCGAGGTAGGAGGGTTGATGAAGGTCTGAGATGTAGTTGATGGATGGTCGTTGGCACGTTAAAGGAACGTCAGGACTTAGGGAGTATTGGGGATGGACGTGATAGGCAGGGGAAGACAACGAGGAAACCAAGAAGTAAGATGCATGCATGTGGGTAGAAGTTGTTTAGGGGGGGTAAAATGAACGGTAATAGTAAGAGGTCCAAGGTTGAAGCAAAGAAAGAGTGCATAGTAGTAACGAAAGGGGAGGAGGGTGATAAAACGATGAAACTAAGAAACATGACCAATATGACATGATACATAGAATAAATGGAATAGTTCGGGTCTAGAAACCCCCATGAGACCGAGAGAGGGAGAAGTCTCGGGGTGACCGCCTAGGTGATTGGATTCCATAGGCTGTATGTGTGCACCATGCATGACTCTCAGGACCTCAAAGGCCCTAACCTTGGGTTACACTAGCAGACAAGGCTAATTGACTCTCCCAAAGATATAGCAGTAAACAAGAAAAAGGAAGGATAAGAAATAATAATGCAGCACTATGTGTCGATCCTCCGTACGGAGGTAGTGGGTGGGTGGGAAGGAGGTGCATGCAGGGTGTAAGTCGAGGAGCTGCCCTCTGATTGGTCCGTGAGGGGTAGTCGAGGTGAGTGGGCAGACTCGCACCCTGCCACGCTCATTGCCCATAAAAGCCCCCATCCTCCTCTATTCATATTCCTAAACTCCTCCCTTCTTCATCATCACAAGAATAGTTTATCAAGAAGTCATCAGAAAAACACTTAAACCCACTCAAATCCATCAAATTCATAAAGAAGAACTTAGGGAATATTCATACATACCTCTGAAAGACCATATGTCTGCCTTGCGACGTGAGTCTACCCAGTATGCACATCCATACTCTTGAAGCAAGACTAACTATCTCGACAGATAGCCGGGGGGAACGGAGAGAATCCCTTCGACCGCGATATGAATATCAGGACTTCATCCTGTATCGTACTGAAGGGACTCAGGGCAGCTTCTCGGAGCCTAGGACTTTAGGTAGGACCAAACCCCTAGATCTGCATATTGCAGTCCGAATTTCTGTGAACTGATAAAAGTGCAGACATGAATGTTTCACGGCACGATTCTCCGGTGCACCGGGAGAGGAGATATAGGCCGTCACATGTCCCTGGCTATTCATCTTCGAGAAGCCAACGAGATGACTCGCCTGTGTATAGTAATACCACTACTCGCAGGTCCGGGTCTTCGCTTGAGCTCGTTCATTTTGACCCCAAGAGACAAAAGGGGCGCAAATCCAAACCCCGGGAGGACAGCATCCAAGTGCAGAGGAGCTGGGTGGAGACACCAACACTCCCAAGATCAAGCACAATAGAGTCTCTGGGCCCCACAAAATTGCCAAGCTCACAGAGGATACGTGAGAAGACAGTGAGGTTCGACGATAAGGTGTGCCTGAATGCTGGCTCACCGGAAAGACTCCCTGGCACCGTAGGACACCGAAGGGGTGTGCCAAGGGGACAGTCGGAGGACTACCATACTGGAGTTTCAGGCAACGTGGACACGACCGGTGAGCTCCACCATTGCGGCGCGTACAGTAAAAACCTGCCTAAAAGATCGCATGCCGGCATATGGCAGGGGAGTCATCCGCCTCCAGCGCCCATGATCCCAAGACTCCCGACTCCCGATTTCGAGTCGCCATCCCACTACGAATTGAGCCTTGCAAAACGCGACTTCTGTCTCTGCTGCAGCTCAGACGACAGGGACGATGAGGATAGGCGCCGCTGGAAGCAAGGGAAGGCCAAGATGGAGAAGCAAGGTACGTCATCCCCTCTTCACGCGCGGTCGTGGGATGAATCTAACCAATTGCAGTTGACAATGCGCGGGCTTACATCTCTCGAATGACAATAGGCGAGCGAATGATCGCGGACGCCTGAAAGAGCACTGTCGGGTTGGATTTCTCTACGCACGGTCTGTCAGGCGTACGAATTGGGTGTCAGGCGTTCAGGATATCGGTAGGACTTAGTCGGGAACAGGGAACTCCGTTGCCAGGCTACACAATTAATGGGCTAAAGGATGGAAGGTAGACTGTATAGCTGTGAGGGCACTAAAAGGGAAAATTCTGGATCTAATGGTTGGGCTTTTTTTTTGGGTTTATTTAGTCGCCTGATAAGTCCAGTGTCTGATAAAATGATGTTAAGACACAAGGCAATTGTGCTGAGCACGGCGAAGGATGAGGTGAGGTTGCTCTGTAGGGCTGCATCTGAACGTGATTGGCTCATGTTGTCCCTGGGCCTCCAATAGACCCACTGAGGCCCAATAGGCAGCAACAGGGCGAATAAAATTCGTGGCTCGTGAGTCCTAGATATAGATACAGGAGCCGCAATGTGGCTGGTGCGCTAGGGCCTATCTAGGACCTGTGGGGTTGGTGAAGTACCGAGATAGGCACTCCCCAAGGACTTTCGAGTGGCCCAAGCGCCTAACCCTGTAAGTACATGCTTCCCTACCTTTTCAGCCCCCAACTGCGATGAGTTCCTTGCGTTAACGAGACGCTGTGCGATGTGATTAATTATTATATGTTACTATCTAATTCATACCGCTATTTCATTATCCAAGTGACGTTAACTCCTCATTAGTGTGGAAGTAGGATTATTCGCTTTCCACTATTACCGGAGACCGACCGCCTACGGAGAATACTAACCATAACCCCCATTTTCCCATTACATCCTTTTTTTTCTACTCATAAAGCCGTGAGAAGTCATCAAGGAACACGATTCCGTTAGATCTCAATACTAATTGAGCCCCGTCGCAGAGTTCTCGTGGCATTCGCAGCATCGCACTCTGTGACTGGACAGCCCTCGGGCTGGAGCGTCCACGTGTTTTTGTTGGCAGTGCTCGCTTGCATGGGCGTGACGCCCGTGAGTGTTCTACTTAAACCGCTTTGAGCGAGGCTAGTTAGCGTACTAGTGATGGGAACCATTAGGGAACAAAACTTACGAGGCTTGGTCAACCCATGTCGCGGTGATGTCGATCAAGCCACTGCCGACGCCACTGGTCTCGAAGGTGCTGAAGTTCCCCGAGATCGTTGCCTGGGCGGAACCCGCCTGTGTGGAGAGCAGGGTGCAGGTCTTCAACGGCTGATCGACGGTGCCTACACAAGTGGCGTCGATGAAAGGGATTGAGCCCTCGGTAGCGGTATATGTTGGACCTGACACTGTATATGCTTTACGGCGATGTGTCAGTTGCGCAAAATACATCTACTACTAGTAGATGGCAATGTGTAAGATACATACAATAACCGCATGGCCACGCAGTACATTTGCTCGGCCCAGTCCATTCAACTGTCCAGAGGTAGTCGTCGGCACGAGGAGCCATCCGCACGATCGTCATTCTCTCAGCTCCCACAGAAGGAGCGAGTAACAACGCAGCCAAGAAGGCCGAAGTCGTAGCGATTTGGGATAGCATTATTAGGATTAGGTATGGTTGAATTAAGAGGATCGGCAACTAGGGATATCAGCCGAGAGAGGGAAGTAGATATTCAGCTTGGAGGAATCGGGATGAGAAGATGAGAAGTATGAGAAAAGAGCGATGAGGGAAACACCCGTATTTTAAACCACGGGAAGGACAGAGGGGAAAAAAACAAATGATCATAAGAAATAATATTGAGAATGACAAGACTCGGTGTCCGACCGTTGGCAGCCACATCTTACGTGACATCGCGTCCCAACTAACACATACGATGGGCGGGCGGTCACATCCATTGCGGCACGTACGTGCCACTAGTGCGAGCAGACGTGCAACGGGCGAGACCCCCCAGGTGCGGAGATGGAACGGGCCAGATCGTTCAGCCGTAATGTATGGTACCTACATTAGGCGCATTATATGGCCATCCCCGACCGATCGACCGACAGACACGTTGGGGGGGAGATCTCTGTCTCGTATGAACGAAAACGAGCTCTGTCTGGTTCGAGTTGTACCGGGCTGGGTGGTCTCACCAAGGCCTCGGAATTCTCGTATAGTGCCGTTGCGGCTTGAGTTAGCTTCGATGGTTCTTATACAAGTTGTTTCATTCCGGCCTATATTTAGTACCAACTACGGAGCTATAGAATGACCTCACATGGGTCCACACTACGCTAGAGAGAAACAGACGCCGATGATGCGGTTACTAAGGGAGCACAATTGCTTCGTGTTGCGCTGCACTTGGGCAGCTGCCGGTGCCACTTGATTGAATATGTTGTCTCCGCAGCGAGCTCCAGTTGCCTGATGTGGTAATTCCTCATCAGAGCAAGCGCAGGACAACATGGTCTAGATGTGAACCATTTTGCATTAACTAGTATATTACATTGCTTCGTGCGTTCATCACGACGTGAAGTTGATCATTGACGCAGCATGACCTGGGACACTGGGGGTGATCCAGTAACGTTAACTGATAACCGGCGACAACAAAATTGGTGGATAAGTCGAGAGGACAATAAGTTTCCCAGCCAAGTCGATAGGACGAAGGAGAAGAGTGCCCTCCGCCCGCCCCCAAAAAGCCCAGATAAAAGAAGGATTAATCAGCAGCGCGCTTCATATCATCGGGATGTTACATGATCAATGCTTGCCCGCCTCAACACCTGAATCCTTGCCTATTACGCCGGCTAACAATTGCCTCGCTACCTAGGTATTCTCTTATGCGTCCGAGTAGGCGGGGCGAGTTGTCCGAATCAGGCATCTCTGCGAAGTTTAAGAATGGATATTAGTAATTCCTCTATTGATTGCAGTGCGTCCATGCTAGATTTTTTGAAAATTAGTTCCTCGTTCTGCATGATACTATCGGGGTCATTCCCATAGCGAAGAGATTGTACCCTGCACCGCTCGAGGAACAGATCGTCTGTCACCTCCTTGAGTTGAAGGATCACCGAACGGATGGTATCGGGGTTCAGCCGGCAGAACTGGGGGTAGGTGAGTCCACCTGCCGTGCTATATTCGATCCAGTCATTGCCATGATTAGAGAGAATTAGCTCGAGTGATTGCTTGGTTTTCGTGTAGCTAAGAGATAAGGCTGTCATGTTCCTGCGTTGATTTCCACTGTTGGAGATTCCATGTTGTTCGCAACAATGAATTTCTCCGAGACAGGACACGATTTGGTCTCGGAGGACGTACAACTCTCTGCGAAGATGGGCTAAATTATTGTTTGTCGCTATTACGGGATGAGACGAGTGAGGAGGTTGTCCGAAGCAGTTCGTGAACATGTCGTTCTCAGATGTCACTACAGGCATATCGAGCGTATGGAAGTCTTCAAAATCACTAGTCCAAGAATTAGGATGACAGACCATAAGAAGGATATCGAGCTTATTCACCTCCGTATGACAGTCATCAAGCCATCCATCTGGCTGGAGAGGCTGCTCAACCTCTCATAGTAGTCATTGCCCAGCGAAGCCTGTGACTGGGTAGCAGGTTCTTTCGAAGATTTTCGACCCTTTCCTAACTCGGACTTTAGATTATCCAACCACTCTGAAAGACCAACGGGGAGTTCAGTAGGTTTGCTTCCCGGTCTACGGTGTTTGGAATATCCACGCAAGATAATCTCGAGGTGGAGTAGATGTTCGCATATCGGCTTAGCAAGTTCCTTGGCCCTAGTATCGAAGTAGCCGGGGGTATGCAATATCTTAGGAACGAGATTCACCAGCGAAAATGTTGTTGCTAAAATACAATCGAAGTCGCTCTGATTGGTGATCTCTCTTGCTGGAGCCTGTGGGGTGTCTGGCTCGACAACATCTTTCATGTCCATGCCACACATTTCGACAGCCTTGTTTCTATCGGGCTGTTGATTTGTATCGTGAGGATGCGCATGACTTCGCACGAGATTCTCAGACGGAGGTTGGTGGGACGGGTGGATGCCATTGTCGGGAGGGCTTCTCAGTACAGTGGTGACTGTTCGATCGCGGGAAGGGTTCGGCGCATCATCCTCGGACATGGGAAGGGAGATGACAGAGAAGTCATCGTTATCATCGACATGCTCCCAGCCGTCGGATATGCTTGCACCAGTGGTAACCATATCGACGGATTACACGTGCTGGTTATTTATCTGAAGACGAGGGAGAAAGAGACTGATATGCTGACGGTATTCTTCAACCACATCAACCCAACAGACGGCGTGACAGCAATCAAGAGAGAATGGGGAATGGTGTCAGGCGAAGACTTAGCTAGCCAAGAGGCGGCGGTCATGCATTTGGGTGTGGCCGCGCAAGGCGAGCAAGGCGAACTCGGAACCTTGAGTGAGATGGACCAAACTTACGTGACAGAGGGCTCATGTTGCTGCATATAGAACAGTTAGAATGCCGGGAGAGAAGGGAAAGCAAGTCACATAAAGTTGCTTGATGTAGACGGATCAAAACCTTGCAGTTCTTGTGAGGAACCGAAGCCTGAAGTAGGCAAGTAAGAGAAAAAGAAGGGAACGAAAAAGTAAATTGTAGGTATCTGAAGGTTAGGTGCCAGCCTAGTGGGATTCTGGAGGCCTAAACTAGGGTGCCTACATACCTAGAAAAAGTACTTACATGTGGGGGTTTAAGTGTGCTTACGGACCGGGGCGCGGGGAACAACCTTAACTCATTTGCCTTACTGCGTAGACTGGATTTCGGCAGAGGTGATGGGTTAAGTAGGTACCTACCGGTACGTAATTGCTACCTCCCAATACACCTACCTAGGACTATAATTACTACATACCTTAATAGGACATCATGGTAAGTCCTTAAACATTTTTACCTACTTGTAGGTTCTTAGTAATTTTTTTTTTTTTAAAAAAAAAAAAACACCCTGCTTTTCAAGAGCAGGCTGACTTACATTGTTCAGGAATCTTATCTCATGAAAAGGATAAAATAGGCTATTCTAGCCCTAGTAATAGAGCGTCTCTCCCATGTAGTTACTAGGTAGTTCGTAGGAGTCTTACCTAAGACAAGATGAAAAGACACAAGATGCAGAAATCCTTTTTCTCATGTACGGACACAGTACAAATGATACACTGACAAGATGGCTTTCTTTAGGAGAAAGCAGACCTACAGCATTCGTCTTAATGTCCTCATAATCCCTAAAAACGCATTAATTTCTAACTTATCAATACGGACTTACCTAGGTACCTAGGTTGTTAGACTATTACCAGGTAACGTGACCGCTTTTGTCCATTACAGCTCCTATTAGCAATGCAAGAAAATCGAGATCACTGAGATCAGTATACATAGACTAGACTAGAACTCCCACCCTCAACAATACAATAAGAAACAAAATAAACTAAAATTTTATAGGACAGTAGACACCAATATCCCCGCAGGACGTATACTCCTAGTGTATTCTGACATTGTTAGATGTAGATGAAGATGTTGTCGCGAGTAAACCACTTACATGGGCACATTCGCCGATCTTCTGCCACTCTCGTCACGTCGAGCCAGGGGGACGTTTCGACAGCCTCTGCACTACTTTCCCTCAGATGCAACACATATAATGCCGAGTAGACTGGTCTACTGGTAAATAACAAAAACATTGAAGCTTTCATGACTACTACTCGACTAGGTTACAAGTCCGATATACCGTCATTCGCGACGGAAACACAGAAATCGCTGGAATACAGGGGCCACGACGCAAAGCGGCAGCTCTACAGCACCCCACACTGAGTGAGTGAGTGGGATCTGGGATTGATCCAATCGTAGCTCATTGCTCCCGAGGTCCGGCGCATCATCTCGAAGCACGACATCGCATCGCGCCAACTACCGGGAAAGCCTCTTACTGCGTGTTGCTCTGACCTGCTTCGTTGGTGTCCAAGTAGCATCGAGCTGCGAGCGTGACCACTGGGGCCTTCTAGGAGCCTTGTACTGGACGTGGCCACGCCGGCACTGGTCTTGGCATTGCGTGATCTGGCATGCGATGGGACATAGCGCAGAGGCCGTTACTCGGAGCCTGGCATGGCTGGCTTCTGTATAAAGGATCTAATCTGGCCTCGTTCAAGTTCGTTGGGATTCATATTATCTTTCTCAACCCGGGGCCGAAGACGTGGTGGAAGCTTTCATGACGTGTATATATGGGAGAGCAGTCTTTCGCCACCTTAATTCATCATGTTTCGGAAAACTCTCAAGCCTGTCTGGCTATTGTTGGCATTCGGAGACATCGCGCTGACAGCTTCTGTCCCCAGGTCTTCACTTTCGGTCCAGGTCCCAGCAACTGTTCCGGCAGAAGCTTCCCCGGAGATAGATCCAGATTTTCTAGGACTAGCCTTTGAGCAAGCCTCATTTACACGCTATGCGGTGGATGATGCGGGTAATATCAATACCTTCTCGACCAACTTGATGAACTCTATCTATTCAAGAACTGGTGGAAAACCAAACATCCGTCTAGGGGGGACGTCTCCGGATTATGGGAAATACCTTCCCGGTCAGACCGAGACGGCGCTGCCCGTGGCCGAACAGAATAACTACCAGGATATCGGACACACGACGATTGGTCCATCATATTGGACCCTCGCAAAGAACTTTCCTGATGCCGTGTACATCGTTCAAGTGCCGATGGCCACGACGAACATCAGCGAGCCTATTGCTTGGGTGCAATCAGCACTAGATACGATAGCCGAAGACCAAATCTTCTCGATCCAGCCCGGAAATGAGCCAGATCTCTACTCAAACACATTCACCGGTGCCAGCGGAATACCGCTTCAGCCTCCGAATTACCAAGGAACCCTCGATAGCGAGACATACGTCGGGAACTGGACGAAATACGTGTCGGCGATTCAGGACGCCGTGCCTGGCGTGCCGTCCGGGCGTGTCTTCTCCGCTTTCGACATCGCCTCGTCTCATAAGGACATATTCCCAGTGGACACGTGCTTCGACCTCGGCATCGACACCGACGGCGTCATCAAGGAGGTTGCGGGCCATTACTACCAGGGAAACGCGGGGACGGCGGCCACGCTCGGTAGCGTGCTGATGAACATCACGCTGACGCATACCAATCTCGACGCCTTCAAGGTGCGCATCGACTGGTTGCGCGCTAACCAGCCCGAGATATCGTTCGGTGAGGAATTCTCAAAGCCATTCGTTTCTTTGTTATATTTGGGACCATAGAGGGTCATATATGGATTGAGTTATGTCTCACGTAATTTCTACGCTCTTGTGGCATTTGTTGATCATACCCGGCATGCTGGTTACTGACTTCGAATTCTATAGTGTTATCCGAAGTTGGGAATTCGCTGCAACCTACCAATACGTACGTATGGCACAACACGCTTGAATATTAGTTCATATTTGTTTATTAAAATATTTAGATATGAGTATCAGGCACGTCTAGGTTCTGCCCTATGGCAAGTTGATTTCTACCTCTATAGCATGGTCATCGGCATTGCGCGTATCAATTACCAGCAGATCATGCGTAAGTAATATTAATCCTCGCCTGCCCTTTTGCCGATCGTGAAAAGAAACACGGTACCCCTATTTAAGCTATTAGCATAGTTTGGGAAGCTACGTAGTTCTATATGTCTACGAGATAGTTAGAGATATCTAGATGCTAACTTTTTACGCTGTTGAAAAGATGCGGGTTACAACCTGTGGCTCCCCGTCACAAGCGCAGGACTCCCGGCACAAGTGTTCTCGAACTACTACTCGCAGCCCTTCCTGGCGGATTTCATAGGTATGTGACAAAGGCCTATCCCTCACCTCATTGTTTGACAGGCATTTTCCCGGGCGTAAACTAACATTCTCACAGTAAGTCAACTTCCTCATTCTCTCCCTTTTAGTGATTAGGGGGAAAAGGAAATCGGCAGCACGTATATCAACACACAACAGGGCACCTCGGGGAAAACGCAAGTCTCGCAGCTATCAGTTGACGCCAGCAACGCTGCAGCGTACGCGGCCTACGAGGACGGCGTGCCGAAGCGCATCGCCGCCGTGAACATGGAGTACTGGAACCAGACGTCGTCGACCGGGGCGCGCGGCAGCGTGACGCTGGATTTCGAAGTCCCCGACGACGTCGCACAGGTCACGGTGTACCACCTGAACTCACCGACGGGTGCCGGCGCAGCCGCCGACTCCATCACGTACGGCGGCAGCCAGTGGACGTATGCGAGCTTGGGCACCGAGGTCAAGGATGTGCGGCTCGATACTGAGACCATCGCTGTCGAGGGCGGCGTCGCTAGTGTTGCGGTTGCGAGCAGCGAGGCCGTGCTTGTTTGGCTATAAGTACGTATTATAAGTAGGTAGGTAGTCGCTGCAGTCTAATAGTTTGAAGAGTCTACCTACGCATGTGTATAGTAGTAGACTTGATATTCAGGCGTGCGCACTTGCCTGGTTTGTATGCCTGGTGTAGCTCAAGGTGCTTTCTCGGGTCGCAGCGCGGGCTACACCGTAATACTACGGAATATCACATGAGGAGTGCCACACAAGTCGCGCTTTTGAGTTTGATGAACTGAAGTCACAAGTGAATGGTTTGTTCAACCTAGTTATGTATGCTGGGTTCGATTCCTAACAGCGCTATTGGTATTCGCTTTAGCTCGTTTATATCTAGGTCTATCCAAGTATTAAATCCAGACTATGTAAGCATTCAAAGCCAAAGTTGCAACTCGTAGAGGCCACCTTACCAGAACGGCTTTGATTTTCAGCCCACATGCAAGGTACAAGCGAGGACGTCAGAAGTGTAGTAGCGAAAGAAGCTTGCTTTTGTGGAATGCTAGCTATAGGTTTATTGTACTTATTTACAGCCTTTTTGGTCCCTTTTGCTTGAAGAAAAAAAAAAGGATTGATGGGAAACGTTACCAACTCGACACACGCAGTTTCCCCGGCCTCTGGGATCCTAAACTAACGGAGCTTGGCCCTGACTAGGACGTGGATATGTATGCTAGTGGACTCACAAAAAACTGTATGTACGTGTAGAGCTAACAATCATAGCTTCATACTGCGTAAGTATGTAGATCCTCTTTCATCTGTGAACTACTACTTACTGTATGTACCTAGCAGAGGTACTTCATTAGTTACTGGCATACTTTCCAGAGACAATACTCGCTACAGTTTAGCCTATTGGTCAGAATAAGTAAGGTACTTAAGGACGTCTCGACAATAATTTGTCTTCCCTCGGTGTTAACGAATGCAGTGACGTACCGACTAAGGCAAATTTGGTTTGCTGCTCGCGAATACCCGTCTATCGATCCATGCAGGGAGTTCATTGCAGCACATGCTCGGAGGTATTGCCTATTTGCTAGCTCGAACCGGCACGTTGATTAAATGTGCCAGAGAACGACGATAATCTATGCATGAGCATTAGCTTGGCAAGCTGGATATAGCATAGTATACGATTGGTAGACCTGTCGGTAAGGATCTACAGTAATAGCCCTGTACCTGTGTAGTGTAGTGTAAAGGGGATTACGAATTGTCGGGAATCTGGCACCCAAAATTACTGCAAATCCCCAGCGCTGCGTCATTGATGGGCATGACGCAAGGTAAAGCTTGAATCGCATGCTTTGATGTCTAAAACAGCTGTGTAGAGTTATAACCCGTTGCAACACGCAAACGCCTCGCGTTCACAATATAGTAGAAAAGTAGAAGCTGTTTGCTAGACTTTATGTCGTTCCGACTAGCAACATTCCTGGCCTGTTACTACCCTCGGTTCACCACTTCGCCAACAAGTCCGTCTAAAATCCGACTGGGAGAATCGTACGATATTAAGACGCAAGAAGTAGGTAACTTTGCCCTTGTCGCGGAGTCGTCTAGTATACATACTGCGTACACTAAGCGATGATTGTTAAGCGGCGAAGGTTATTGGGTTTCTCTGGCCAGGTAGCTTATCTCCTACCTGAGAGGATTGCCTACCGTAGCATCGTTTCTTCGAATGCTGGGTAGCAAATACTACGGGCGGTTTGGCGGTATTGCTCAACAGAACCTGGACGCCATTCCACAACTGCTCCCAACAAGTACTTTCACGGCATTGTCGTGCCGACGCCAAGAACCTAGTCCACATCTCCATCCGTAGCGTGGGATGGTCTATGGCAGGAATGCCTGACATACGAGTCTTTGAACTAAGTAGAAGTTTTTCTCAGACCACTATCTCTTGGCTTGATACTTGATGCTTGACCACGATGAAGTCTGCTTACCTATGTAGATAGACGAAGGGATCTAGGCGAGGTCATGATCATATCTACATATAGGTAGTGGGATTGTCGCGCTTAACTGTTGTTGGTGCAGACGGTGCAGACCAAACCCGGCTCCAGACTGGCGCATCTCAAAAAGTTAATCTCGCCATGGGCTGGAGACGCAACCAGCAAATGAACTTCAAGGGTCCAGTTGTGGCGTCAGGGATGATGACGTAGGGGCACGTAGGGATACGTCATTATCCCAGATGGTCTCCGCGCTAACGAGACAGTCATGGGATCCCGCCCTTTCGGATGGGTCTAGCACGGCGCTAGTGCGGTGGAGGTAGCATTTTCGCCGTTGCATTTGCGTTGTCGCATCGGAATCGCATGTCATTTCGGTTCGCCGGGCTCTAGGCTCTGGGCAGAACTCTGGGCTCTGAGAGGGCGATTTATTTGTTTGTTTGTTTGTTTATTTTCCGTCGAGGGCATCTGTGATGGCATTTTCCACACTAGCCGAGCTGTAGCCGTCAATTGCCATTTTCGACCGTACTATCCCGGCCCTGCGTACCTCAACTGGGGAAGGGCGGCCGGTGTTGATGACTTGGGGGTACCGAATGTGATATGCGAGTCGCATTGGTTAATTCCTATTCTGCCCTATCGACAACTTACAAGCAAAAAACCGGTGTTTTTGCAAATCAGAGACCGGCACGCTATCGAAGAGCGTAGTGAGCATCGTCGATTAATTTATTGCCATCAAATGATTCGATCGCTCTACGATCAGAATATGATGTAGTCATTACCGTACTATCTTATATAGTAGGTAGTAGTAGACGGGGGAGGCGTAAGAACTACTTACTTACGTAAGGTACGCATCTTGCCGGTATATTATCTACCGTATATTATCTCTGTGCTGTGATTAGGTACCTATTGTGTGGCCTCTATACTTAGTATACGTATGTCCTGCCGAAACCAGCAGAGCGCCCAATGCCTCTGCTACTATTTACGTCATTTTCGTACAAGCGTCCTGAAACATGATGCCCATAACGGTCCAGGTGCATTCACGTATCTAGCATAGTGTTTCGAGGTTATGTAGTAGCAGAAAGCAGGTAGAGTTCCATAGGCTTAGGGTTGAGAGCCAAGCTTTGCATATGGTTATTGATGATGCCTTGTTCATGATGTGACGATAGGTAGGTATTTGAGTGGTGCAGAGTCGATCTGTCGCCCACCGAAGCTGCCAAGGAGTCGTCCCTATGCGTAAGTAGGTGCGTAACTGCTTCAAGAGGGTCGGCTTGAGAATAACGCTTTGGACCGTTCGTATTGGCGCTGTGAGGTCATTCCGCCCTCTTCGTCGTGTTTTCTCGGTAGGTACCTGGACAGCTCTTCTAGTATCGGTCTCTGAAGGCCAAGATCTTATGTAGGTAGCTAGGGGTCGTGACTCATAGGTCACGGCCATTCCCTCTGAAAATTTGCCTGATACTGGTATATGTAGGTATCTACCTAGGTATGTATATCGAATTTCAGGCTATGGCAAGCTGAGAATTACCTGACTACTCCCATAGGTGCTTCTGAATCGCCGTGGTTGATTTGCGCTGATTGGAGGCTGTGATGCCAGATGTGCCAGGCAGGCCTAGACCATCCTGAGATCCCTTAAAAGTACGGTTGTATGACCTAAGGCACCCACCCAAATACGCCTAATGTCCAGGGATGCATGCCCTGAAAAGCACTACATCATCACCTAAACTCGCCCGAACAGCCCAGTACCAGCCAACTGGAGCCCCCCAAGTATACCATCCCTTCCCCAATGCACGGCACCGTCACTTTTCCCTGCTTCCTCTCTTCTTTTACTCTCGATTTCTAATCTTAAAGCGCCCCCCCTTCGTCAAAGAGCGACGATCCAGCGTCAGGCAGACTTGATTTTGTCCTCATAGAATCTTATTTTCTTTCACGTTCTGCGTCGTCGTCGTGTTCTTCTTCTTCTCTCAATACACACACCTTCCCCTAGCTCAATAAATAAACGTGTTGAATGCCTGCCTAGTATTTGAGTTTCCTCTCCAACACGATAGCTCCAACTCACCTCAGCGCACAAGCCTACCAAACCCACCAGCCCACCAGCCCATCGGCTCCCGGGTTACTACATACAGGTGCCCTATCACTGCCTCATTTGGGTTACAACAAGGGGAAAGTTTATCTCGTCGTACGCCGTACAGGGCTCTCGATCAGCTTCTCCCGGGCCATCAAGCCACAGCCACATCTTGCTTCGACATCCCAGGTCGCCGCCGGATAGCGACAGGACGAAGCGAGTCAAGTCAAGACAAGAGCTAGATAAGACCAGACAAGACCAGACAAGACAACAAACTGCCTGGGCGGCTGGCTGCTCGTGCTGCAGCTTCCCTCCGTGTGGGCTCGTGATTCTTGCTCCCTGCAACGCGCTACCGTCTCGCAGAGCACAGGCGACGGAGCTGCCTCTGTGCATCTCTGCATCACTTGAGCCTCAGTGGCCCGCCTGCTGTTGCACCTGGTGACGTCTCAACGTAACCTTATTTGCCATCAACCGCCCGAGAGCGCCCGTGCTTGGCACCCGCCCCTCTGGTGACGTCCCCTACACAGCGCTACCACCACAGACACCAACCATGTCTACCATTCAGCAGTTAAAGAACTTCATTCGCCATGGTATGCCCGCTATTTCTTATTATCCTCCCCTATTTTTTGCGGCTCGTCTCCTCCGTCTGCTGGCCTCTGTTTGCCTCTCTTTCCCTCTTCATGTTGTTTTGATACCCTAGACATTCTGTCTGTTTCCCTGTTGCTCGTCATTTTAATATTAATTCTGTGATCCACGCCATGTTGCCGTATCTGGCTGTGGATCTGCAGTCCCCCCCGGCTTTGTGTTTGCCCTGGCACACTGACATCATTTGACTTGTTCCTCAAATAGGCAAGCAGGCCAGAGCGAATTACAGCGACTCTGCGAAGAAACAAGACCTATCTCCTCCACCCGCTGCGCACAAGGCCATGGCGAACCCTTCAGAACCTGGCCCGGTTGTCGGTGATGAAAAAAATCTCCCACTACCCAACGCCTACACTGCTCACCCCGCTGATAATCAGAACCGCGTCGCTCAAGCCGATGGCGTAGCTGCTCACCACGCTGAAGCGAACCAGAGTGCATCATCTTCAAACTCTAAGAGTAAAAAGACTCCTGATCCGCATTTGGCCCAGATCATTCGGGAAGAAAATGAGAGCCGATCAAGGTTTCCCAAATATCCCGGCCTAGAACGGTGGGAATTGGTAGAGAAGATGGGAGACGGTGCCTTCAGCAATGTATACCGCGCTAAGGATCGTCAAGGAAGCGCCGGCGAAGTTGCCATTAAGGTCGTCCGAAAATTCGAAATGAACAACATGCAGGTTAGTTTTCTTCGCAGTTGATTTTCCGCTTCTCTCGGGCAACTATAATTTTCTTTGTTCGACTGTCGCTGTTTTCTCAATCTCGTCTTCGTTACCAACATGGGGGCCGTCACACAGGGCCAGAAACATTTACATCCGGATTTTAAGAAGGTTCCGAAAGCTGTCGAGGTGCGAAAACTATCTCTCTTTTGTCAAAATCTCCACTCGTGGTCCTCTGTACTGCTTGTTCGCATCGCCGTTTCTTACCACTCCGGCGTATATTGGTTTTGTTGTGTTTCCAAACAGACCTAAATCCTGCCATTAGATCCAGTAGCTAATTCGTTGAATAGAGAGCAAATATCCTGAAGGAGGTGCAGATTATGCGCCAGCTCGATCATCCTAATATTGTTAAGCTTGTCGACTTTTCTGAGTCCCGACAGTACTACTACATTGTGCTCGAACTTGCACCTGGTGGTGAACTGTTCCACCAGATTGTCCGCCTGACATATTTCAGCGAAGATCTCTCGAGGCATGTCATTACGCAAGTGGCCAAGGCTCTCGAATATCTACACGAGGATATGGGTGTCGTTCACCGGCAAGTAGTCTTGATTAAGCATATTTGTACCCTGCTAGTGTCGCGTCAGGGTACTTAGCATGAGGAATTATAGCTGATGCTGACAACAATCATGCATCTTCACAATTCCCAATTAAATCAATTACTAACTTGACCACAGAGACATTAAACCAGAAAATATCCTCTTCCGCCCAATTCCCTTTGTGCCGTCAAAAACCCCGAAACCAAAACAGCCTGGCGATGAAGACAAAGTTGATGAAGGCGAATTCATTCCTGGCGCCGGGGCTGGCGGAATTGGCCAGATTAAGATCGCTGACTTCGGTTTATCAAAGATCGTGTGGGACAAACAGACAATGACTCCATGCGGCACCGTTGGTTACACTGCCCCGGAAATAGTCAAGGATGAGAGATATTCTAAGTCAGTTGACATGTGGGCTTTGGGCTGTGTGCTCTATACGTTACTCTGCGGTTTCCCTCCGTTTTATGACGAGAGTATTGAGGTATTGACGGAAAAGGTCGCCAAGGGCCAATTCACTTTTCTTTCTCCATGGTGGGATGACATTTCAAAATCCGCCCAGGACCTTATCAGCCATCTATTGACTGTTGATCCCGACAAGCGTTACACCATCAGAGAATTTTTGAGCCATCCATGGATTCAAGGGCCTATCCCCGCACCTCGCGACGAAAAGAAGCTACAGGACCCCGAACGTCTTCGTGCCTTTGACGCTTCAAAGTTTATAGATGGCGAAAGACGTATGGATTTCCGATCCCCTGGTGCGGTGAACTTGCGTGAGATCTTCGATGTTGGATATTCTGTCCACCGACAAGAAGAAGAAGCGAAACGGAGGAAACAAGTGGGGCCTAAAGCTGGCGGCCCATCTCGTTTAACTAATCTCAGCGAAGAATCTTCAGATGAGGAGCCCAAGACCGAAGCTCAGCCTCCCCCCAAGTCTGATGATCAGCAACTAGAACAAAGCATGCGCAACACGAATCTGGGTAGGGACCAAGAACGTGGTCGCGAGCGTGCTCGACAAAGAGATCGAGAAGCGCGAGGTTATGGCCAACATAGTGCTGCTGTCACCCAGGCGGCTCGCCAACAAGTTCGCGATCGTAATCAGCAACGAGGAGCATTTGAACTAAATCTAGACGGCGCAACATTATTGGGACGGAGGGCGAATAAACCTGCCGCTAGCGTTGGCGGATTTTAGACCGCGCTGTAACCCTTTTATCTAAGATTCGTGTATAGGTATATCTTGCACAAATTTGAATTGTGCAAGATGTGACAATACGGTTAACTGGAGTTTGACGCAGCTGTGCAGTTTCAAGGCTGCTGATTGGGAACACATAGCATATGATAGGTTGGGCGCGGTGTATCGGTCTCAATGAGCACATTATGGAGTTGTTGGCTTGCTTCGTATCGGTGACTGCGCCGTTTTACACATGAGCTAGGCAGTCGAGGAGGCCTAATATCACTTGACTGGCCACCAGACGAATTGAATCCATCATCACTTGTACATTCCTGGCATACACCAGTCTCAAATTTGTGCCCTTCACTTGTCCCTATGCTGAAAAGGGTTGTATGATTAGTTACCATCGTGAGACAATTGTCTTGGAACAGTTTTGCTCACATAATTAGGCGTAAGTCCTATAGTCCCGTCTTATCACGTCGTCTTCCGTATTCTCTCAAAGGTTCCGAAATGATAGTTGTAACATCTCCTTCTCAGGGAAGACCAAAAAGGGTCAGAGTTGCTAATAGTCTCAGTGCGTAGGTTTCAATAAGGTAACTGTTAGTCTATGCCTTGCCCTAGATACCTATCAAGGGGTCTTCATTCGATAGCTAGGGCTAGAGACCATAGCTTCAATATTGGTCGTCCCTGAAATCAATATTGTTCCCTTTCCACCATGAGTTGTTATAAGAAGCTTCACAACTGCCTGCTTCTGGTTCCCCATTCTGCTCGATCTACATCTGCCCATCAACACGAGACTATTCCCATCTCGCGGGCGCGTTTGCCTTCTCTATCAGGTCGAGCCTTAAGCTCGCTGGATCATTACCTTTACTTTCAATTCTCCCACTTTTATCAAAACAGCTCTATTTTTACTTTATACACATGGCAGGCCTAACCCCCCGACACTCCCACACCCTAGCGCGGATGGTGGTGGAATTCAACACCAACACAGGCGCATGCGTCATAGATATGCCAGCTGCTCGCCCAGGCCTGGACGCCTGTGGTAGTTCGATCGAGATCATCATCAAAGAAAAAGACGTCAGCCCTGACTCTATATGCATCACACCTACGAGTCCCATGCCTTGGCCTGCAGACCCGGATACGCCCGTGAACCGACGCCCGCCCTCGTCCCCGGGTAATGGGGGGCAGACTCCGTCTTGGTGGACGACGACTAGTTGGCCCATAGATCCGGGCACCATGGGTCATGGTGATACGAAGACTCCGCCTAAGCCGAACCATCCCGCGGAGGCTGACCCGCCGTCTATTCAGGTCTCTGTTAAGGAGGACCCTGTGGTGCCACGGCCTACTGTAAATCAACCGTCGCATTCTGGGCCGAAACAATCTGTCTCTTCTTCGTGTAAGCCCAGCGATTCGGCGAAGGGTACCCCTTTGCCTACCCCTATTCCTGTCAAGGAGCAGCCGGCTGTACCGATGCCTCCTACTAGCAGTACTCCATCATCATCGTCAATATCATCGTCATCGTCCTCGTCGTGGTTGTCTTCATCATCCACTCCTTCATCGACGGGCAGTACTAGCAATCCGAGTCCTCCTCTCCCGTCTTCGCCTCCACCTACACAGCCAAGCAAGCCCACTATCTCAACGATCACCAGAGTTGTCACCAGCTCACTTCTCCCGCCTCCGCCACCACCACGGCCCAACCATCCTCACAACCCACCAGCACCACCGCCGGTACCACCAAGTCCAAGCCCAAGTCCAAGTCCAAGTCCATCCCCGACGCCCCAGCGGCCACAGCAACCAGCCCCAACACCCACACCGACAGACACCAGCGTCTGCAACTCGTCGTACACCAGCATCGACGTCTCAACACTAACGGGGCTAGACCCGCACTTCTTCTCGAAATACCTCGGCCTCCTCGGCCTCGGGCCGTTCCTCGACGAGCTCCTAAACGGGCTGTTGGGCGGATTGAGCGGGCTAGGCAGGGAGAGGCAGCAGCTGGTGCACGAGTTCCGCGTGCGCTGCGACGTGGACGTGCCCGAGGGCCCGCAGCCGGCCTTCCCGGCCTTCGACGAGCACCGCGGCACCGTCGACTCCGGGGGCCACCGCGAGTGCCTTGCGTCCTGCGAGCGCCAGGTCGTCGACATGGCGGGTCGGCTGGGGGTCTTGCGCGAGTGCATTGGTGTTGCGTATCGGGATGACCCTACTCCCGCTGCTGCTGCTGCTGCTGGGGGAGGGGGAGGACATGGCGAGTGTAGGTTTTGGTTTGGCGATCGTGATGAGCATGAGTTCTTGCCTGTGGATTCGCTGCCTAGTGCTAAGGGGAAGGGGAAGGGGAAGGGGAAGGGGAGGGAGAAGGATGGGAGGTGGCAGGTTATTTATATGTGAGCGGGTTTGCGTTTTTTTTTCTTTCTTTATCTTGGCTTTGGTTTGGGGAGTCTAATTGGGGAGGTTATGCATTCGATATCGTGTATTTATATACTTGGATTTGGGTCTGAGTTTGCATAGGGAGTTGTTGTTCTTTAATCGTTAATGGGAATTGGATGGGGATGGATGGTGATGGGGATGGCGACGGGAAGTGGAGACGTATGTCCCTTTTATATTGCTTGGATAGACCATAGACGTAATTATCATAAGAGCTCCTTTCATACCTTTATTTCAGAATACTTGATTTGATGTCTTTGCTGTAGCGGCGTTATCAATGGCACTAATATTTGGGGGTTTCTATGGGATTTCAAGTTCACAAGAGTGTCACACTCACTGGTAGGGGTGATGAACTAGTTTATAAGACCTCTTTTACTGGACTACGATCTTCACAACGTTCACACACTTCTCATATATCATGTAAGTCTCGAGAGAAACGTAGATATTGTTATTTCTTATGCTAAAGCCCCAAACGCCCCTCGCTATGCCTGTTGGGAATAAGCGATACTAGCAAACAACCCCCTTTACAATATATCATCAAAGCTCGTCCACATAATTCTCCAACCACACCCTCTCTAACAACCGAAATCGGACTGCCTAGGTGTGGCCAACAAGACCAGTCTGGGGAGCGTTGTCGGGGTTGATATTGGTGCCCGCGAAGCCAAGAGCAGTGTTCCATGCATCGGCAGTCGAGGAATCCTTGGCAGCCGTGCCCAGGGAGGCCTGGGCGTCTTTGCAAGCGGTGTGTGCATCATCTGCGGCACCGCAGACGTTGATCAGCTGGTCACAGATGCGGTTGAAGATGATGGCAGGGTTCAGCGCCTCCTGCTGACCCTTGTTAACGACGGGATCTTGGGCCTGGAACGTGAACTCGCCGGCCTTGCGTCCGTTCAGTGACTCCTCAAACTTGACAGTCGGCGTGCAAGTACCGAAGTCGAGGCCGAGAGACGAGGCCTGGAAACCGAGGAAGGTTCCTGTTACGGGGTCAGAGACGGCTCCGGCGCCGGCTGCTACAGCGCCACTGTCTGTAGAGTTGGCGGCGTTCCCAGAAGAGGCGGCAGCCGTAGTGGTTGTGGCGGCGGCAGAGGTAGTTTTAGAACCGCCGCAAGTGAAGACGGGAGTGGCAGTGGTAGTGGTGGCAGCAGCAGCTGTGGTAGTAGCAGTGGCGCCGGCATCGCTGCCGCTGCCTGCGTTGCCGCTAGCACCACCGGCGGCGGCTCCATTGACGGTGAAGTTGGAAAAGCCCTGGGCGATCATGACATCTGCCACGCTAAGGCCGGTGGCGTCGAAGGGAGACTGGAGCGAGCTCGCCGAGTTGGCGTTCTCGGCATCAGAGCCGACAACAGCGGGATCAACGAGGGGGACGATGCCGCGAAGCGAATCGGTGGCGGGGAGGGAGGCATCGCCACAGATATTGGGGACGCTGACGACGAAGGGGTTGAAGTTCTGCTCAGCGGCCACGAGCTGCTGTGCCGCCGTGATGACCTGGGGGTCGTCACCAAGTGTGGACACGATCTGGTCAGCAAGGGAGAGCTTGGCACAGGGGTCAGCAGCGGCGAGGAGGACACCGGGAACCGCACCAGCCAGCGTAGGGGCCTCGCCCGGCTGGCCAAAGTTGCTCAAAGCTGAGATGGCGGCGACGGGGATCTGTTCCTGAGAGAAACGGGCCTCGGCGACAGCCAGGAGGACGGAGGTGAAAGCGACTTGAGCATACATAGCGTCGTTTCGTTAATATGATACTGTAGGTGACAATATACAAATGCTACGGAATCTATCCGAGAAGCGAAAGTCTTGTAAACCGGCTGGCGGTGTATGCGAAGAAAGAGTGTCCGATAAAGAACGACAAGAACTGAATAGTTCACAGAACCGTGTAGAGAATAGAAAGGAGCTGAAATGCAAAGAGAGAACGAAGACTGAGTTGAAGAATAGAAAAGCGCATATACTCAGCCGGCGAGGTGGTAGATATATACACAGCGCAACGAGACGGCACGTCAGATTACGAGGACCATCGTCACTGTGTCTCAGTCATCTGATGGTAGGCGCCAGCGAGGTCCCATGTGTCGATCATACCAGTAGCGATATGAGACGAGGTTATGGGGGCTGGTAGAAAACGCAAATCCCAAAGTTCGTCTCATGTTGCTGCTTTACACCTGGAAGTGCCTTGAGGGTCGCTCTGCTTAGAGAGAAGGTGACCTGGTATTGAGACGGTCGATGACCTTGGCCCCATTCTGTCTCGCAATGGTCATGGATGTGTTGCAGGGGTTGTTGGCCAGGCGCGAAACCCAGGACCACGGTCTTAAGCGCCTCTTCTCTTTGGGCTTCGGTAAAGATCCCGATAATCCGTTTGTCTTCGCCAGTTGGTCATCTCGTCCTTGTTTCTCTATCCGCGTAAATGATATGGATCTGTGTCAGGGTCTGGCCCCTACCTATTCCACATAAGGCAAACAAGGATTACTGACTTTCATCCTTGCGCGAGCTTGATGAGGCTCTGCAAAGGAGTCGAGGAAGATACAGTACCTACAAGAAGGCTTTTTCACCAAATATGGTGATACTATAGACTTGTTCGTCGTCACGTTTGCGGTGAGTTCAGTGTGACGAACTGACGATGAACTTTCCGCAAATGCGTACACGAACCATGCAATATTGGAATGATTAGCCTTGCATACCTGGTAAGCAGAGATCTCTGAATAATCAGGAATCCGAAGAACTGAAAGAACGCAAGCGAGCATTTGCATACCTAGTGTAACATTACGTAGCCAAATAGAGGATATTCCAAGGATTCTGGACCCATGTCAAGCCTAGCTATAGACAGAACCGTGGAGAAGGGGTAATAAAGAGGGTCTACTTTACAGTCATTACACGCTATACCCAGATGGTATACAGAACGAGATCATCTTCGACCTATTATTTATTTGTCTACCCCGGAATGTAAGTGTATTGGTCCACGTTATTATATTGGATGTGTTCCCGTACACTGGTAAACTGATAATATCCATGGTAGATCTCTAAGTAATCTAGTGGTACCCCTATGTTAGCAGTGTGTTGTATAGGTTTTCCAAGCCACTTACTGCGTAGATTAAGCCTGTTCTCGCTAGGCATCCCACGAGTTGGGGCTGGCAGGGGGCCGGTCATCTTACCAGAGCCCTTGTAGCGTACGTCCTGCACAATCTCGCAGGCGGCAGACTATAAAACGCCTCCTTACAAGGGGTCCTTGAGACGATTCCGCAACCTTGACAGTTTGATCTGACCTTGGATCTCAAATGACAACACCCGACTGGTGCAGATCTCTTCTCTTCTGTCATCTTACGATGCCCTCACTAGGTTCCTCGGCTAGGTGGTCCGTAAAGGCATCCCATCGCTAAAATATTACCACGTTGAACGCACGAGCAAGTTGCCGCATCGAGTTACGTTATGTAGTAGTCCCATGCGCATAGGTAAGTGTTTTCTACGGTGGCATTACTTAGAAGGAGGAGAGGCCAATTGAATGGGCCGGGCGGTTAGCTTTCAGCAATCATCCATCACATACACCGTTGTCGGTCTTTGATAGCGCGCGGACTTTCGACTCGAAAACGAAACTTTCGAAGCATCAGCAGTGGGTTGTCGGTCAAAGCGCAACTCGTAGCATGCCAAGTCTTATATAATGCTGGATGCTTCTGCACTATCTGAACATGGAAAAGCGCCCATTCGGTAGATTAAGGACATGGCCGACACTTTGAAGCCACCAGAGAGAGACTTCTGCCGATTTAAGTATTTTCATCACATCCTCTGTGGCAACGACTCAGTCGGCCAGTGGAGCCATATAGAATAGTCATCCTTTACAAGGCCTCTTACCGTCTTCAAGAGATGACTTGCCCACCCATCCATATACCATGGAGTCTCTGTCCCAAGCAATACAGCGTAGTATGCCAATATAACCAGCGCGCACGAATTCTTCTGCCGTAAGGAGCTAACGAACCCTTTCTCCAGCCGATATAACCATCCGAAAATGAATTGATTCTCCGACGGCCCATGGTAAGTCGCATCTCTATCACCGAACATGGCCTCGTAAATAAGTATCATACCATCGAGCCCACGGAGACAGGGCCCAGCCCACTCAGATGCCTGAGAAGCTACGAACTCCCGGAGTTTCTTCAACGGCTCCTCCCAATCCAACCGTCTGAAGCCTTCTTGATGGCATCTCGCTCGTCGGGGCTCCATCGACAACACCTTATCGTCCTGTTCGAAGTTCTTTGCCATAAACGGCTCCATCAGTCCGACGAAGAGCATATCTTCGGTGAATTTCTCGCGAATCAACCGCACGCCATAGATCAGCGGGAGCCATCCCGCATCGTACGGAGTTTCCAAGTCGCATACGAGAAGATCACTGGGACCCCTTGGCCCAGCGGCGAAGGTACAATAGCACACCAGCGTCGCTGCGATGTATGCGGTGCCGCAATTATCTTTATCGATGCAAGTTAGCATTGAAGTAAATTGACGCAAACCTAATGATGCATGGTACTCGGCCATTTCTCCGTACTTCAGCCTCTTAGAGTCGTTGGCGATATTATCGTATGCTATGTGATATGCTGCGAGCGCATAAGCCAAACGCAGAACGAAATGGTGGGTTAGGCCAATTCGAGGGAGGTTGTAAGACCAGAATCGCGGCATGGGATTATTGTCTGCCGTGTCTCCTGCCAATGAGTGAGCAGTGACTTGTGTGAAGTGTAGTAAAAGTTCAGCTTCGTCAATATTCAGGCTGTTCCCCGTAGAAGCGTGCGTGCTCGGCTCCGGTGTAGCAGATCCAGACGGCGGAGTTGTCTCCTGGCACGCCGACACCCCTAACTCTACGGCCCAGTTCCTTCGTGGCCGGCCACGACCCCGAGGTCGAGATGGGTCGCCAACAGGGGCGAGTAACAACGACTCAGGGCCTGACAACGCAGAACTCGTAGAGTCGCCGGCAAACATGCAGCGCTGACCAAATAGGAAACATCTTGCGCATTGTGGCCGTAATTCATCGCACTGCAATGGCCTGTCAGTATAGGCTCATTCAGCAACACTAGTGATTTAATTCTCCGAGATGGCTACCTTCACCTTGCGGCGTTTGCAATTTATGCACCCATTTCTCGATTTTCGATGAGGTTGCCTCGTGGCCTTGCCAGCTGCCTTTCCGTCCGGCATGAGAGTTAGGATGACACGGTAGGAGAATACGAAAAATTCGCATTCAAGACTTCTATGTTGGAAAACGGGGTCATTTTGTAGACCCTTACATTAAGTAGACTATAGCATATCGTTTTCTAGCATGAATCGTATGCTCTGGTGAATACGCGTAAGTAGGCATCTCTATTTCATAACCCTGCCTACCCCATAGATAATTACCAAAACTAGATTCGCCAAGACGATTGATTGGCTCACGTTTTTTTCGCTTTCAGATACGAAAAAACCGTCGCGCCACTACCGCTTTAGTTTCCGAATCCAGAGTTGAAAGAGACTCTACCACGCCAGCTACGGCGAGAGTTCGGTGATCAACACCCAGATAAACGTGCGTCGCAAGGTTGCAGGTATATGCTTGCGTTGAGGCAGTGCATATATATAAACAGTATATCTATGAGAATATTTAACCCCGTAGCCCCAGGGCTGTATTAGTTCACGGCGAAGGCCAATTTTCTTTCGTAAATTTCATCTCGTATCAACTTTATCTGCCGTCTTTGATATTTGAAAACGACATTGTGTCGTAGCTTAAACGTCGCTGGAGGAAGAAAATCCAAGTATCTCGCAGAAAGATGGCCGACGAAGGTCCATTTGGCCCCGTGGTGAACGGGACAATGGTCGTTGTCTTTTACGAGTACCGGCCAAATCAACAAGCAGCATTCGCTTTCGTAGCATTATTTGGGCTTGCAACTCTCGGACATATCATCTATCTTTTCTACCTTCGAGCATGGTCCTTCATCCCTTTTATACTTGGTGGCATTGGTAAGCCTTATTAAGTTTACTTTTTATCAACCTTGGGTGTTCAAAGACTCACTTGCTCCCTTATACAGCTGAACTATTCGGCTACTATGGTCGCGCCTTATCACACGACGCCCCTGACAAGGTCGGCCCTTGGATCCTCCAAAACCTGTTACTCCTCGCGTCGCCTCCGCTACTCTCCGCCACGATATACATGACACTCGGACGTATCACGATAGCCGTGGGCGCTCGCAGCTACATGCCGCTCAGTTCCAGGCTGTTAACGACGTTATACGTCATCATCGACGTGGGTACCCTCGCAACACAGCTCGCTGGGTCCGTTCTTCCTGCTTCGGGTGATCCATCTGCTATTGAATTGAGTAAGAAGGTCGTACTAGGTGGCTTGTTGGCTCAACTTGGAGCCCTGACTATCTTCATCTTCATAACTTGGCTCGTCAAACGCCGTATCAAACACGGACCTACACATGTCATACTTAGAGATCCCTCCGTCAACTGGAAGAATCACTTCAGGGCCATCATAGTCGTCACGCTACTTATAATCATTCGAAGTATTGTTCGGACGGTTGAGTACCTCCAGGGTGAGGGTGGGACCGTCATATCTCACGAGGCCTTCATTTACGTTTTCGACGCTACGCCGATGTGGTTGGTCATGGCGACTTATCTAGTACTCCATCCTGGAAGGCTTGTACGCCATGGTCGCCTCTTCGCCCTGAGAGAAAAGTCTGGTAGCAGACTATTGTATAATGGATAGCGACGGCGTATTAACACAATTTGGGCAAGGGAGCTCTAATTTCCTTAGTGGTCACAGTATGACCGGCCAAAATAAAGAGCAAAAAACTTGTAATTCTAAGAGCTCGGGCAGTGCAGAGGGGAGTAATTAAGTGAGAAATCAAATGATAGGGGTTGGAGTCGCACAATGACTTGGATAGAGTGGACAGCCACAAAAGACACGACATTGGTGATAATTGATATCAATTAAGATAAGATTGCTTGAGGTCTCTCAAGGGATCACTGGATGAAGTAGGGAATACGTGAAACCCAAGAGACATTACCTATGGCAAGTGACTCCAACTCCGGGCCTATGGAGAGCGTATATGTAAGTACATACTGGTAAGGTAATGGAGGTGCCGTTCACCGCCACTTATCTTCCAATCTACCAGCAGTGCCCCTCATGTGCTGAGTCCCGACCATCGCTTATGTCGCTTGGCATGTCTACAAGGAGTCCAACCTACCATCTAAACACCATTTTATCTTCGCTCCACAACGACGAGGCGTGACCTACGATGACTTCTCCCCTAACTTTTGGAGGTTTCCAGAATGAGTGGGCATATCATAAGGATAAGAAATTGTACGACATCAGTCGCGATGCGCTGGCACCGTTTTTCTCCTTTGATACAACCCAAGGCCGACCAGATACGACTGTCCTCATAGGATCGCAGATAACAGCTTTGGTCATTGTGGACATGCAGAACTTCTTTTTGCATCCTCAGTGCAATGACTATCCAGAGGGTCGTGAGGCGGCTGAGCGCATTGTTAAAGTTATCGCTAAATGCAGAAAGCTCGGGATTCAGGTATGAAATGCAGAAAATCATGTTTCTTTGCGTTCCTATTTTTTCGACGCTGCGGCTTTCAATCTTCCCACCCCAAGAAAAGATCTATCCCGGAAGGGAACGCAGTTGTACCGCCATAACGAACTTTCTATATTTGCCAAAAAGGAAAACTAGGAAGGATAAAGATATATATATCACAGATCTGGACTTACACGGAGCGGGCTTACCTAATTATCATTCCGTCTAGATCATCTGGCTGAACTGGGGCTTAACGGAACGAGACCTCCTCAACATGCCCCCTGCCGTCCAGCGGAGTTTCTCCAGTCAACTTATTGATGACGAGGACGGCAAAATGAGAGAAGGGATAGGACAATCGCGACAAGGTCTGGGCTCAGACATGAGCTCTGACCGAGGCAGACTCCTCAGTGTGTATCTCTCAAGTTTTCCCCTCAAGTACCACCTCCCCCGCTTTTTTCCCTTTCTTTCTCGCTAAAATAAAAGATCACCATTTGATCTATTACCATGATTCAAGTGCTTATAATATTCTCGAAAGAACACTCATAGGGAGTCAAATTACTGACGCCGGATATTGCAGTGGCTAAATCGTGGAACGCGGAGCTCTACGAACCCCTTCTCCAAGTTAGTGATGCGACGCGGGATATTTTCTGCAGCAAGAACCGAATGTCCGGTATGTGGACGGATGAGACACCATTATATAAAGCAACTAATGGCGAATTTGTCACTCTACTGTTCGCCGGTGTCAATACAGACCAATGTGTCTTGGGGACACTCGTCGATGCCTACAATCGCGGCTTTGATTGTGTGATGCTGGAGGACTGCTGCGCGACGAAGACGCCTGGTGGGAAAGAGGCTACTACTTGGAATGTATCGGCAAGTATTTTCACGATCTCTTCTTTACTTCGCTTTGCTATTTATACCTATCGATAATCTTTGGACTGTACATCTATCTCTTATAGGCATTTCTGCTAACTCTCTACACAGAGAAGCTATGGTTTCGTGACGGATAGCAAGAGCTTTTGCAGCGGCGTTGAACTAAACACAGAAGATGACAAACTGTCCTTCTTAGGGACAACTGATGACACTGCCTCTATCTAAAAATCAGGTTATGGTATAACGAATGACTCAGGATGAGAGAGATTTTACTAATGGAGGAGAAAAATCAATAACTTGTTCAATTGGCTTGTAGGGCAGAGCAACTCCAAGAACTGTATGAGTCAGCTGATAGTCAGCAAACAACAACAATATAGACGGCTACGAATATAATGATTCGAGATCCGAGCGGTTGGTAATCCTCACCCGGCTGAATTGAAGAAAACTTTATTCCAATTCAGCCCCCCAACTACGCTCCTCAGCATCTGCAAAGGCCCAACCCCCAATTGGTTTTAGCCGAGGCATTCTTCAGTTCTGTGCGGAATGAGGGGACATCTGGAAAACACAAGATGGGAAACAACATAAAAATCAAGATCAAAAGTTCTAAGACGAAGAGAAGATGCGCATATAGTAGTATGATCATTTATCACTAATTGCGCCTGTTTGTAACATCTTGTCATTGACTAGATAGATAGCTCCAAACCTATAAATTGTCATTAACCAAACGCAATGTTTGCCCTATTAACTTTTACAGCAACATGGCTACTAGCTCTAGCCTTAAGTCACCCACTACTAGATACGAAGCCGTCATGCCCACCCTTCGGAAACGGCACGATCAATATTGCATCATATCAGCTATATCCCGAGAACGTGGATTTTGACGAACAGTCCTGTCTGCTCTGGTAAGTGCGATAACACGAGAGGAAAAATACTGCTCTCAGATCAAAGCTCTGAGACTGTTACTAACACGTTCACAGTAAGTTCGCGGAATATGAGATAAATCACGACAAATTCAGGAAGAAGCCCTCGCAATGCTCGCAACAGATCATGAATGACACGTCAACTAACAAGCAGCCAGATATCGGTGCCCTCTACAACGCCTCGGTAGTAGTATACGACCCCTACAAAGCATCCATAGTCTCGACCATCGAGTTCCCTAACATCACGCGAACCCTCCCTTTCCACATCGGGGGCGTAGCCTGGGATCCCTATGCCGGCAGCCGTAGTCGAAACAAGTCCGCAGACGAGATCACAATTCTTGTGGACGCGGCACCAGCACAGTATGCGTTTCTGGTCTAATCAATTTTTTCCCTCCCTTATATGCACACCCACATCCCTTAATATATATAGAGAGAGACACATATCTCTGTTCATCGGGGGGGGGGGGGGGGTTTGAAAAAACAATAGCAATAAAGGAGATAAACAAAACACCCTCCCATCAACAAAATACACACTAACCCTACCCTTCTTTTCTCCCAGCGAAACCGCCGGCCGCAACATCTCAGGCGACAACTACCTAATCCGGTACTCAGCACGCACACACCGCGTCCTCTGGCGCGCGAACCTAACAGCGCAGTCGGCGGGCCGCTACGGCGGGCCGCAGGACGTGGAGCACGACACGCGCGGCAACGTCTACGTGCTGGGGACGTATCCGGGGACGATCCAGCGGGTGTCGGGCGCGGGCGGCGCCGTGGAAGAATGGTTCGTGCCCCCCGCCCCCATCGACCACGCCGTTCTGGGATACACGGGCCTGGCGGCCGTGGACGGGTCCACGCTGCTCGTGGCCGACGCCCGCAACGGCAGTGCAGAGGGCGGCGCGCTGTATAGATTCGACATGTCTGCGTTGCGGGGCGTGCCGACGCGCGTGCCTGTTGCGTATCCCGCGGGAGAGAATGAGGGGGGAAGCGAGCAGGTGATTAGGCCCGGCGACGCGATTTATCTCCCGCCTAAGTATGGCGGCGCCGTGCTTCTGATTGCGGAGCATGGCGCAGGCGTGTCGGTTCTAAGGTCCGAGGGGAAGGGGAAGAGGAACAACGAGTGGCGCGCCGCTGAGTTCCTGGGCCGTATCCCGAATCCGCCTGAGATCACGGCTAGCGGCGGGCTCGTGACGGCTGCCGTTGAGATTGCCGGGAGCGTCTTCTTGGTCGAGGAGTGGTTTACTGACCCCTTGATCCCCGGCACATCGGCTGGGAACAGGACGTCTTTCCCGCTTGTTGATGTCACGGCCCAGCTGGATGCGTTGGTTAACGCTAATTAGGAAGAGGGTGTTCTGTGGCTGTGGAGAGGTGTAGGGGATAAGAAGATCATCTTGCTTAACTTTTTTGACAGTCAATGTCTCTGCTCTTTTGCAGCCAGAAGCAAGGATGTCTTGATATGAAATCCACATGAGTCTGATTAGAAGGGTACTTCGAAGAGATGTGACCCTTGGCTATAAGAAGCTATGTGGCATAGTGTCTATCGAATGATAACCAGCGAGAGCTACGCAAATCTAAGAAACGGGGTAAAATACAAAGCATATCTACGTCATTTATCGTAAAAGCCCAAGGGATATCATCCACCAAACGCCTGATTTCAGCGCAATTCGCAAAGACGGCCTGTCTAGCCAGAGAGAGCATCCGCCTTGGACGCCAACCGTAAATGTGCGCACCTGTTTAACGATTCCACTTGATACCAAACAAACCCGCGAGCTCCGACACGCTCAGACGACTCACGCCCTTCCGAGCTTCGGCATTAAGAACGTCCTTAACGAGTTGTCTTTTCTTCTCTTGTAGCGCAAGAATACGATCCTCTACCGTCTCTTTAACTAGGATTCGATACGCATTGACAGGCCTGGTCTGGCCCAGTCGGTGAGCTCGTTTGATAGCTTGGTCTTCCACGGATGGGTTCCAGAATGGATCAAGGATTATGACCCGGGTCGCAGAATATAAGTTTAAGCCCGCATTACCACACCTCAGGCTGACTAGCATAATCTTCACCTCGGGTTTCTTCATGAAATCATCGACGGCCGCATCTCTGTCACCGGTAGGCATACTACCATCGTAGCGTCGGTAATTGTACCCATCGTCTGAAATGGGGATTTCCATGAGATCGAGAAACGAGGTGAACTGGCTGAAGACGAGCGTCTTTTCATCCGGGAAGTCTCGTCGGATCATTCCTAACAATTCCATTGCTTTATCAATCTTTGCACTCGTTTCCCAATCCTTTCTAAGTCTATTGAAATATCGTTCCTTAGCAGCAGCATTGGTCAAACTTGACTTTTTAAGGGCACTAAGTGTGAGTTCAGTTCGTCGCCCCTTACTCTTCTTTGGTTTTTTCTTCGGCTTAGCTAAACCTCTTCCGACAGGTCTTTTTCTCTTCTGGCCGGAAGCAACGCTGCTGTCTTCGCCTGCGGTATCATTTTCGGAGTCGCTGTTGCGCTTTGTAGAGTGCTTCGATTTGAGTTTGGTGAGAGAAGGTCGCATATTGTTTCTCTTGTTTTGTGTTCTATATGGAAGACTTGTAAGAGGCTTTCCCTGGCTCGCTTTTGATTCTGTCTTCTTTATATGAGCAAATAGTGAGTCAATGGGCGGCAATGAATCATCGGAATCATCAGCATCGCTCTCTGCTACCAAGGGTGCAGGTCCTAGCTGATCTTCTGGGCCATGGTCAGTGAGCGGACTGTTGTTCGATCCCTCTCCCGTTACAAGGGGAGTATCATCTTGCTGATCCTTTGCGTTCAGTTCGCCAGAGAGTGCGTCACCACCAGACTCCTCTCCATCACCACTTTCGTACTCATCCGAGACGACGAAGTCTTTGAGATTGCCCTTGTTGTCTATATCTTCATCGTCTAGATCCTTCTGATCTGAGTTGTCTAAACTGCGGTCTCCTTTGTCATCCTCAGGGAGATGCACCTCCCTAAAATTGTTATAGCAAATTACCTGCGTCGAGTTGATAGACTCATTGCACCCCTCCGTAGGGCATTTCCCCATGACTGTGCCGTCCCCATTTCCCTCAACTTCCATGCCGAACTCCCCTATTGGTGCCATGTTCGTGATACAGTCGGCGCAGACATAATGTCCGCAGGGGTAGATGATGATGGGGTATTCAGTCCTTTCTTGACACATTGGGCATTCAAAAACACGCTGGTGGTTGACCCGGTCGACAGCGCGCCTTGTCAACTTACAGGCCAAATCCGTCATCTCTTCGGGGGTCATATCTACTCCCTCCGGAATGGTATGATCTTTGATCAAGTGGGGATGACAGCAGCATTGCCGGAGTCTAAGAATCAGGAGGAGAATATACCAATAATTTCGGGTAACTGTACCCTCTCTCAAATATTTGTTTATTCGCAGTTGTGCACGCTGTTCGAGAGCTTGGTAATATTCCAGCTGATCTTTATCGAAAACGGCCTCGACGGTGTGAACAGTCAACTCTGGTAAAGTGAAGATGGGCTGGCCATCAACTATGGTTTTCTCGGTTCGGCGGAGAAGGACGCGGCCAAGGAGAACGTGAATTTGCATCAAAGCTCTCGAGTCGCCGTGCTTAATGGATGCCAGAGTTCGCCTGAAGTTCTCCCATTCTCGGTATGGCGCGATGCGAAGGAAGCGCATAAGAGGATAAAGTTCGTCAAGCCGATTCATCAAAGGTGTTCCAGTCATACAAAGTCGATAAGTGCTGCGAAGGCGATCTACGGCCTTGGAGGCTTGTGAGTTTCGATTCTTGATGTTATGGGCTTCATCGAGGATAATGCGATGGAATATAGCGTGGGGTGCTAGGAGCACAGTCCCTGAGGTTTTTCGGCTCTCGTATATTTGCTTCCACTCGTGGGCCAGAGTGCCATAGGTTGTTAGAACGATGTCATGAGTTAGCAATCTTGCGACTGTCAAATTTCGCTTTTTTCCGCTATGGAAGATAACTGTCTTCAGCTTGTGGCCACGCTTCACCTTGTCGTCGATCTCGCGCTCCCATTGACGAAGTAGCGATGTCGGAACGACGACAAGTGTAGTCTTGCGGATACCATCCTCGGGCGGACGGCACAAGATCAGAGCAAGGGCCTGAATAGTCTTGCCCAATCCCATGTCATCGGCGAGGATGCCGCCTTTATGGGGGCTTTTCTCCTGGTTGATCAGCCAGGTCAGGCCTACCTGTTGATGTGGCATGAGCTTCTTCTCCAAAGCAATGGGTTGCCTCTCGCGATCCCACACGGGAATGTCGACATCAGGCACATCACAGAGATTGCGAATAGCTTCTCGCTCCCTTTCATCACAAAAATCGCCGTTGGGGGGTAAGTGGGCCAGTCTCGGATCGTCTAGGCCGTGTTGGCCGTGTTGGCCGGGTTCGTATTTTATGTGAGATGCGTCGGCGCGCGGGTCAACGAAGCCACTTCTCGTGTCTTGGTTAGGCTCGAACGGGTAGCCCTCGAGGAAGGGTGGTCGAGCTGAAGGGCTTGACACCTGGACGTGAAAGTCATCTCGAGGCATTATCGAGTCATTGCTCTCGGACTTTGGGGGTCGGTACGGTGTCGTGTCATGGCCACCATCGCCCGCGGCTACATCGGAACCCCCAGAGTAGGGATGAGACGCATGGCTTGGCTCTGGTTTGACTTGCGACGGCTGACTATAACCGACGGGCGGTCTTGCTTGCTTGAGCGTCTCCATCCTCGATGAGCTGATGGGCGCGTGGGCGCGTAGGTGTGTAGGTGTCGGGGCACTCTATGACGGGATCATCGGGGGCGTGGAATTGCAGGGTCTTGCTTCGATTTTGTGATTGTCGTGCTTGCTTTTCGAATGGCAACCCTACAAAAGTCTGAGGTCGGATGAAGGTCGTTGGTATGTTTGATATCAATACTGATGGATAAATTACGGCGGAATACAAAGAAAAAGAACAGACAAGGCTGGCCGTCTTTTTTGTTGATTTTAGAAGTTGGGGGTATGCAGCAAGCTGACGTCGCATAGAGCGTGGCGTGGCTGATGATATGATTAGGTAGGTACGAGTACCAGTACAAGTGACTTACCTGTAGCAAGGCACTCGGTACCAGAGCCGTGGGCGTGGGTACGCATATGTACCTACCTCTAATTCTCGAAGCCAGCTAACAGGGTGCTAGGGGTACGGGCAGAATACGGGAAGGTACTGTGTGGGTATTGACGCGAGGTCACCTGACTATGCGTGTAGGTTAGATACCTACATATGTACCTACCTTAGGTATGTAAGACGAATTAACAGCTCTACAGCTACTGTTACAGGAGAAAACACAGGTAAAACACATAAAGAAAAATAGAAGCGCTCGTATATGGGCTAACAGTGTCACTGGTCTGGAGATACCTAAAATTTGACCAGTTCTGGGGCCCATTAGGGATAGACTTTGCCTAAAGTCTCGGAGTTGTGCGTTTTCATTTAGTAGCCCAGATTGCTAACTGTATTACATACTTTATAGATGACCGGCAGGGTGACCATACGTAAGTATGTGATGATCTTGCAGCCCAGCAGAACCTAGCCTCAGGCTCGGGACGAATATTTTCCAGGTATCAGGCAGGTCGGAATCCATTCCGGCTTGTAATCAAAGGAAGCCCAGTACACTACATATTCATACTCTTAGCTGCCGTCCGTTATGCGTGCAGCCTTGCGGAGTGATATAAGAATGTTAGTATCAGGGTTTGCCATTGTGTGATTGTATTTTATCTCAGGTGCCTCAGACCAGAATGGTCCTTACGTTTGTACCTCCCTAGCCACACTATCCCTCCACCAATTACAACTCTTCTTACCCTTTCTAACATAAACTCGGAATTTTAATCTAAAGTAACTATGTTAATTTTTCTGCTTATGTTTTTATTTAAAAAATAATAAACCGTAATTTATTTACGTAGTAACTTTAAATTTGTTTAAAGTTATACTTAATTAATTAATTATTATATTTTATATATAATTATATTTTTTTTGTATTTTTTTAACGCTTAGTTTTTGTTATATTATATATTATAGATTTTTTAACTAAAATATTGTTTTTTTATTATTGTTTTTTTTGCAATTATTTTGTTTGCTTATATAGTTTATTATATTAACGTTTATATTACTTTTTATATTTAAATTAATTAACTTTTTTAATACTACTTTTATTGCTTTTAATTTTAAAAATAATTTTAATTATAAAAGCAATAATTTAAACAAAAAATTTAATTTTATATATTAGTAATAAGTTATAATAAACATATAAAAATATTAGCATTATAATTATAATTAAAGCTATAATTTTTATTAGTTTTTAAAAAAATAGCTTTTATTATAAACTATAATTAATAATTAATTAAAGCTATAAATGTATAAAATAGTTAATATATTAAAAAACTTTAAAGTTTAATAACGTTTTTAAAAAGCTAATATTTAAATAAAATTTAAAAAAAATAATATAAATTATAATATTGCTAATATTTTTATATTTTAAAACAAGCTTTTTACTTTATTTAAATAACTAGCTTTTATTAAATTTAATTTTAAAGCATTTAAAGCTTTTAATAAAAAGCTTTACTAAGTTAAAAATATTTATAATACGTAATAAATTAAAAGATTATTTTGTTTTTTTTAGTTTTAAATTTAAAACGTATTTTTATGTTTTGCTGCTTTTTTTTTAAATATTTTTATAAATTAGCAAACTAAATATAAATTTTATAATATAACTAAAGCTAATATGCTATTTTTTTATATTATTAAAGCATATATAATTATAACTTTATTATTAAATATATATATACTTTTAATAAGTAATTTTTTATAGTAATTTATTAGCATTTATTTTTATAATAATAAAATATAAACTTAAATAATTAATATTTTTATTTAATTTAAAATATATATTAGCTATAAATTTGTTTTAAAATAGCTAAATAAAATAACTAAATAAAATTATATATATAATAGTTAATTAGCTAATATTTTAATATTTAAATTAATAAATATATAGCTTAACTTAAAGCGTATTATTTATAACTTAAATATTATATTTATATATAATAATTTTAACTTTAAAAATAATATTTAAAATTTTAATATAAGTTATAAAAATATTATATAAAATTTAATTAACTGTTTTATAGTTATTAGTTTAAATATATTTAGCTTATTTATATAGTTATAATAGCATATTATTACTTTTTTTAAAAAAAAATAGCTTTTTTTTTATTTAATGTTAACTTTAGCTTATATAAATAAAATAACTAATTATTTATTAATTTATGCTATTTATTTTTTATTTAAATTATTATATTTAAAAAGGTTTACTTTATTTTTAAATATTATATAACTATAAAATAATATTAGTTATATTTTATAAACTTTTATTATTTATAAAAACAAAAAAAAAAATATTTAAAGTATATTAAGTTTATAATACTTTATTTTATATTATTTTAAATTGTTAAAACTATAATAAATAACTTATAATAATATATAAAAATTAAAAAACTACATTTTTTATTTAAGCTATAATAGCTACTTAAATAAAAATAAACAATATATATAACTATAAATAATAAATGTTTTTTATATTAGCTTTTTTTTATATTATGCTAAATTTTATTTAATTAATTTTTTAGACTTTTTAAAATCTTTTTATAAAACATAACATATAATTTTTTAGCTATAAACAACATATTAAAAAAAATAAGGTTTAATATTATTAAGCTTTATTATTATTATATAATAAGTTTTATGCTTATATTTTAACGTTTTTAATTTATAATTTAGTTAAATTTAATATATTATTTTTTAATAAAGTTTAATTAAACTATATTTAAATAGCATTAAAAAGTATAAATCTTATATTATTTAAGCAAAAAATTATAGCTTTATAGTTTTAATAATTAAAATATATAAATTAAACAAAAAAATATACTTAAAACAAAAGTAAATTAATTGTTATAAAATGGGTTAACTAGGCTAGTTAAAGGCTAAGTATAAAAAAGGCATGCATAAAAAGAGTTCTATTTGTTAAAAAAATATGTATTTAAACTACTATAAGGGTTTAATGCATAAACTTAATAAACTTAAGCATTAAGTTTATTAAGCCTTAAACTTAACAAACTTAAGCGTTAAATTTATTAAGCTTTAAACTTAAAATAATATAGCGTTAAGTTTATTAAAAAAAGCAATGTTTATAAATTATTACTACTATTTCCTTTGTTTATATAATTATGCACTTTTTATATTTAGTTACTTATTTAGTTTTTAGCTCTTTAGCTATTAATTTCTTTATAACTGCTAAGCACTAATATATTCATTACTTTTAATCCTTTAAGACCTTTATTAATGCATAGTAGTAAAAGTACCTTAAAAACCTCTTTAATAAACCACTATTAAGGATTTTATTATTACTTGCAAATTAAGACCCTAAAGGCAAACTTGTTATATTAATATATAACAGGTTTATTACACTTTAATAGCTAAAAAGCTAAAAACTAAGTAAATAACTAAATATAAAAAGTACATAATTATATAAATAAAAGAAACAGTAGTAGTAATTTATAAACGTTGCTTTTTTTAATAAACTTAATGCTATATTGTTTTAAGTTTAAAGCTTAATAAACTTAACGCTTAAGTTTATTAAGTTTAAGGCTTAATAAACTTAACGCTTAAGTTTGTTAAGTTTATATATTAAACCCTTATAGTAGTTTAAATATATATCTTTTTAACAAATAGAACTCTTTTTATGTATGCTTTTTTTACACCTGGCCTTTAATTAGCCTAGTTAACTCATTTCGTAACATTAATTAATATTAAGTTTTAAAGCTATTATTAATATATAAATATTATAAAATATTTATTTATAATAACTATAATAATTTAATTTAGTAATTATAAAATATTATATTAAATTATTTTTTATTTTTTTATTTTTTTTTATAAAAAAAAGTTTAATAACTATAAATTAAAAATATTATATTTTGTTTAGTTATTTTATTTTAATGTTATAAAACTAAAACTTGCAATAAAAATACTACAGTTAAGCTTTATTTAATATATTATAGCTAAAAGCAAATAAAAAGCTATTAATTTAGCTTTAAAGCATATTAATAGTATTTTTATAATTAATATAAAAAATAACAAGAATTTTATATAAAATGTTTTTATTATATTTAATTAATTAACTATTATAAGTTTTTATATTGCTTTAATTTATAGTAATATAAAATAGTTCTTTTAAATATATTAAAATAAATAATATACTTTTTTTTTTATTAATTAAAATATTATTAAATATGCTTATAAAATATATATTAATAACAATATTAAAAAACGTATTAATAGTTATATTACGTTATATAATTTCTTTAATGCATTAAATTTATTAATAAAAAAAAAGCAATAATTTATTAATATTAAAATTAATAAGTTTAATATTAAAGTTATTTAATTAACTAAAGTTTTAATATAACAAAATATATTAAGTTTAGCTAATAAAAATAAATTATTTATTAAAAGTAATAAAAAATAGCAGTTATATATTTTTAATTATAAAAAAGCAAAAAAAAAAGAAAAAAAAACTAAAAAACTATAGCTAAATATAAATTAACATAAAATATTATATATATTTTACTTTTTTTGCTTTTTTTTTAGCTTTTTAGAATTATTATTTACTAGCGATTTTTTATTATGCTTTAATAGTTTAAATTATATTAATAAATTTATAGCTAGCAATATATTTATATATATAAAAAAAGCATTTAAAAGTAATATAACTATAGTTAGTTTTATTAAAAATAATAAAACAAAAGTTATAACTACTATTAAATATAAAGCTAACTAGCTTAACTATATATTAAACATTTAATAAATATTTAATTGCTGCTTTATTTGTATTTTTAGATTAATTTTAAAGTTAAACAAAGTATATTTTTAGTAGTATTTTTAATTTATGCTTTATTTACAAAATATTTAACATGTTTATTAAAAGTATGCTAATATATTATAAAAAGCTTAATATATAAAACATAGTTATATTTTTTTTATTTATTTTATTTAAATATTTTTATAGCATTATAAACTAAAAAAAACATAATATTTATATTAACTACTTTATTAAATATAGCAGTAATATATTATTAAACTTTTTTTAGTATAAAATATTTTGTTATATTATTAATAGCAAAGTTTAAATATTAATATAAATTTGCAAAATGTTTTATGTAAAATTTTTAGAGCTTTTATTATAAAAACTAAAAAATAGTTTTTTTTTAAAGCATAAATTACTAGTATATTTTTAGCAATAATTTTAATAATTAGCTAAAATTATAATAATATAAATTATAATATACTTTTTATTATATATTTTTTTGCTTTTTAATATTTTTATTATTTAGCTATTATAAAAATTATAAAGCATATTTTTTAAAGCATTTTACATTTATAAATTTATATATATTTAATTAAATAACTTATAGCTTATTTTTAAACTTTAGTTTAGCTTTAGTTTATTTAATAAGTTTAATTAGCTTAAATTATTTTAATTTAAAATTAACTATTAAACTATTTTTATTTTTAAGTTTATTAATTATAATTAATTAATAATTTAATAATATAAACTATATATAACTAAATATTAAGCTTTTTAATATACTATTGCTTATATTTATTATAAAGCATAAATTATTTTAATTGTTTTTTAGTAGCTTTTTTTTATGCTTTAGTTTAAAAAGCTTAACTTTTTATGCTTTTAATAAATTAAAATACTAATAAAAAGCAAAAAAAAATGCTATTTTTTATATTATACTATTTTAAATAGTTTAACTAAACTTTTACAATAAGTTTAAAAGGTTTTTAAAAATAATAAAGCTAAACTAAATAATATATATTATATTATAAATATTTATTTTTATTTTAAAAGTTATAATAGTAAATATAATTTAATAAAAAAAGTTTAGCTTTATAAACTTGTTATATAACTATTATTAATTATTAAAACATATATTTATATTATATTTTTAAATAAAGCGCTTTATTTTAATTAAAATAAACTTTAATTTTTAAAGCTATATTATTAAAAAATAACGTATAATAATAAGCTTTTTTTTACTATTTATAAAAATAATAATTTTAAGAATTAAGTATACTATACTATATTATATTTTATTAATTAAAAAACTTAATTACTAGTAATTTTTTATAATAATACTTTTTTTTATAAAATAAACAATAAAAAATATATTAAGCTAATTAATTAAAGTATAAATAAATTGCAGTTTTTTTAAATAAGTATTTTATTATTAAAATTTAGCTTTAAGTAATATAAATTTTTAAGCATTTAAGCTTAATATAGCAATATAACTAAACTATAATATATTTTATAAAACTAATGCTTTTATATAATATATATTAAAATATATAATTTAGAAATTTTTTTATTAATAAATTATATAAAGCTTATTAATAGCTATAAACATAATTTTTTAATTAAATAAAAAGTTATAAAGCAAATTAATAAAATGTTTTTAAATAGCTTATTTAAGCTTAAAAATAATATATATAAAACGTTTTAAAGTTAATTTAGCTTATATAACATTATTTTATTAAATAATAAAAATATATTTTTATAACTATTTATATAATATTAATTAACTTTTGTTATATTATTTATTATTAATAATAAATAAAT
>MU400686.1:0-87457 GCA_022578965.1 Xylaria sp. FL1777 | reverse complement strand
AGTTATATATTAAATAACTTTAATTATTTATATAATAAATATATTTTTTTGCAATTTGTTTTAATAATTATAAAGCTTTTAAATAATATTTATATATTTATTTATTTTAATTTGTATAAATAAAGCATTTAAATTTGTTTAATATAATATTTTTGTTTTAATTTAAAATAATAACTTTATATTTTTGTTTTAAAAACGTATTTTTTAAGTTATTTTATTATTTTTTGTTGTTTTAAACTTTTATAACTTATACTTTTTTTTTAAATTAAAAAATCTTTTTTTTTATAGCTTTTTTTTTTGTTTTTTTTTTAAATTAACATTATTTTTAAAAGTGTTTTTTTTTTTATAATTATAATATATAACTTTAAATATATTTTAAGGTTATTATTTTTAAACTTTATTAATTTGCTTAAATCTTTGTTTAATATTTTTTTAAGTATTTTTTTTTTGTTTTTTTTAGTTTTTTTAGTTTTAAAGTATTAATTAAATAATTATTAATTAATTATAATAGCTATATTAATATATATATTAATTTTTATTAGTTTATTTATTTTATATAGTTTATTTTAAACTTAAGTTTTAAGTTTATTATAAAATTAATAAAATAATATAAGCTTAAGTAATTTTAAAATTATTATTAATTATTTAAATTTTATAGCATAATTTATTGCTATTTTTATTTGTTTTAAGCAATAAAATATTTTTTTTATATGTTTTGCTTTTTAAATATTTTTAAATAATATTTTTATTTAATTTTTAAACTTAATATAGTTTTTAAAAATTTTTTTTGTTTTTAGCTTAAAGTTAATTAACTTATTAGCTTTTAAAAATTTTTTTAAAATAAGTTAAAATTATTTTAGTACTTTTTTTAATAAAAATTATAAAATAATTATTATTTTTTAGTTTTTTTTTATAATAATAATAAAGTGCTATTTTAAATAAAGTTTAATATAAATTAAAAAGGCTTTTATATTTGTAAATTTATTATAAAGCTTTAAAGCAGTAAGTTTAAAACTTTTAATGTTTAACATTTTTAATATTATAAATAATTTTAATAATAAAAGCAGCAATAGTAATAAAAGGTTAAATTTTTTATTTTAAGTTATTACTTTAAGTATAGCAGCAATAAAAATAAGTATTAAGTTTACTAGTAATAATATTAACATTAATTATAATATAATTATTTATTTAAAATTTTAATTTGTTATTATAATAATAATTATTATTGCTATTTAACCTTTTTTGAATTTTTTATACTTAATTATAACTTTATAAGTTTAAGCTTAATTATTAAATAATTAAGATTACTAAAATTAGCATAGCAACTTTTATTTATTAAGTAAGTTATATTTTATTTATAAAGTGCAAATATAACAAAAAACAAAAAAATAATGTTAAATAACTTATTTATTAAAAACGCAATTAATGTACTAATAAAACTTACTAGTAATATAACTATAAAACAGTAACGTTTTAATAAAAAACGTAAAGCTAACAAACTTCTTAGTATATAAAAAATAGTTAATAGAATTATAAAACTAATATTATAGCTGCTAATAAAAAAAAAATAGCAAAAAGAATTTCTTTTTAAAGAAACGCAAAAAAAACGCAAATAGCACATATGTTAAAAAAAGCCCAAAAAAGCTAGCAAAGCATAAAGCTTAACAACAAAAATAATCTTAATATATTTATAATTTGTTATAACTTAAATGTTGCTATAAAAGCTAACTAAAAAAGCGTTAAAAAAATTATTTAAAAGCTTTTTTAATAAACTTTATTAAACGTAAACATATTAAAATTTTAAGCATAAGTTATAATTTTATAGCTAGCTTACAATAATAAAGCAATATTATTTAAACAAAACAAAACAGTGCTAATTAAAGTTAAAAAATAAGCTAATAATTTTAAAAATAAAACATTAGCTAATATTATTAAAGCAGTAAATATAATGCTTATAAGCAGCAATATAATTATTACTAAAAAGCTATATAACAAAAATATAATAATTATTTTTAAAAAAGCAGTGCTTTAAAAAACTAAAGAAAAAAAATAAATTATAAAAGCTTTTAAAGAAAAGTTAAAAGTATAACAAAAAAAAGCAGCACTAATAATAAAAAGCATTTTAGCAAAACAAATTAAAATAATATATTTAAACAAAAATTTACTATAGCTATTATATAGCAAATATTTTAAAGTTATAAAATGCAAAAAAATGTTATTTAAAAATATAAAAGCTAAATTTACGTTAATATTATTATATATAAGCAATATTATAGCAGCTAAAACAATATACAAAAATAGCTTTTTATAAAAAGCTTAGCTATTTAATTGCAAACTTTTTGTTATAAAGCTTAAAGTTATATAATGCTTTAATTGCTATAAATATAGTTATATAGCTAAATATTGCTATAAAAACTTAAAGTATAGCTATTATTTAGCTTTAAAGCACTAAAAAAATAAAAAAAGCTACTTAATAAAAACGCAAAAAGCAAAGCAAAAATATATAAACTATAAAAAAGCATATGTAGCATAAAATAAAGCTTGCTAAAAAAAGGTTAAACAAAAAAATAAAATAAAATCAGTATATATATTATAACTTAAAAGCTTTTAAAGTGCTAAAAAAGCAATAATAATAAACAAAAAAATAAATAAAAATAGTTTAAAAATATTAATAGCATTAATATTTATAAAGCTAAATAAAAAAAAGTTACTAGCAAAAAAATAGCAAACTAGCAATACAAATAAAAACTTATTTAAATTAATTTAATAATATATAATATTACTTTTTAAAACATTATAAGATTTAAAAGCAATATAGCACATATATTATAAAATAATAGCTTTAATTATATAGTAGTTTAAAAGCTAGTAATTAATAAACATAGCAATATATATTGCTTTAATAGTAATAATTACTAAGTTATTTAGTTAAAAAACAAAGCTACGCTATATATAAACAAAAAAATTGCAATAAAAACACTAGTAAAAAACGCTAATAAAAACTAAGCAAAAGTTATAATAAGCAATAATAACTTAGCAGTATTTTTATAGTTAATATATTTGCTAAATTAAAAAAAAACAGTTTAATATAGTTTAATTTAAAAAATATATAAAGCAAATAAACTAAAAAAACGCTATATATTTATAAGCAACTTTAATTTTTATTATTTATTATAAAACTTAAAAAGCAAAAAAAGCTAAAAAGCAAATAAACTACTTAAGTTTATTATATAATAAGATTTTATGCTAGTTATTTTTTAAAAAAAAATAACTAAAATAAAACATAAACAACAAAGCTTAATAATAAACTTAGTATAAATGTTTAATAATTTAACTATTATTTATTAAAAGGACTTAAAATAGCTAAATTTTAATTATAAAGCATTAAAAGTTATAATTAACTTAAAAGTAGCTTTATAAAAATACTTAAAAAAAGGAAAAAAAATAAAACTAGCTTAAATTAAACAAAAATAAAGCAATTATAAAAATAAAAGCTATTATTATAAAAATATATATATTATATATATTTAGTAAGCTAAATAATGCTTTTAACTTTTTAATTTAGCAATTAGTAAAAATAACAAATAAAATAACGCTTAAAAAAACTATAAAAAAAAAACACTAAATATTACTTTAGTAGTTTTTAAAAGTAGTTAAAATAAAAAAAAAGCAAAATAAGCATACTGCAAGTTTTAAAGCAAAAAAACTAAAGCAGCATAGCAAGCTTTTTTAAAAAAAAAAAAAGCTTTTAGCAATAAAGTAAAAAAAGCATAAAAACGCAGCTAAAAATAAACATTTATAAAAGCATTTAAAAATTTTAAGTTATTATAAAACTTAGCTAAATAAGCAAAATTTGCTTATAAGTTAGCTTTAAAAGTTATTATAATTTTACTACTAAAACAAACAAAAAATAAGCTGCTTTTTATTAATACTTTTAAAAAAAAAACAGCTTTATTAATAAAACGCCTTTTTTTGTATTATTAGCAAACTTATTTAATATACTTAAAAAAAACTTAACTTATAATAGCTACTAAAAATTTATAATTAATGTTAATATAAAGAAAAAAAACATAATATTGCTAATATAAAAGTTAGCGCTATAAAAAGCGCTAAAAAATAACTTATTACTTAATAGGTTTTTTAAAGCTTATAAATTTACTTTAGCAAAAAAAATAACAATATTATATATTGCTAGTTTTTTATTAAAATATTATTTAATATAATTTAAGCAAACAAAAATAATAGTTATATTTAAACGTAAAAAGTTAAAAAAAACTAAAGAAATAGCTAAAAAGTAGCGCTTTATTATGCTTATTTATATAGTAAAAAAAGTGCTAAAAAAAAAGCTATATTGCTATATAGCAAAAGTAGCTAAGCAAAAAAAATTTTTACTAAATAACTAAATAAATAACAAATAAAACAAATTAATAAACATAGCTATTAAACTAGTATTAAAAACAGCAAAAAAAATAATTAGCAAAAAAAGCATAATATTTTTGCTACAGCTAAACATTATAAAAGTTTTTAATATTATTAATAAAAAGAAAATAATATACATTTTATAACAAAAAAGCTTTTTTTTTTAAATAGTTATATAAGTAAACTTTTTTATATTAAACTATATAATGCATTTTTGCTTTAATAAAGCAATGTTTTAGCTAATAGCGCTAAAAGCTAAAGTTCTTTAAAAGTTCCTGCTTTTATTTTTTTTTTTTTTTTATATATTTTAATACTTTATAATAATTTTATTATATATTAAAAGCTAATAATAGTTAGCTTTATTAATAATATTAACTTTATTATAGCAAACTTAAATGTAAAACAAAACTGCAAAGCTTTAAAAGTAGCATAAAAAACGTATAAAAGCTAAGCAAAACAACATAAAATAAAGTTTGCACTACAAAAAAGCAAATTAATGCATTTTTTTAGCAATAAAACAACGCTTACGCAAGTAATACATTTTTTTAATGCAATAGTATACTTAAAAAATAACGCAAAGTTCTTAAAAATATAATTTAATAAAAACATAAAATAAAAAAAATACTTAGTAAAGCTTAAAAAAAAACTAAGCATTTAATTATATATAATAACTAAGCTATAAAACTTTATATAAAGTAATAATGTAGCAAAAATAAAGCAAATATACGTTATAATAATATAAAGTACTTTAGTTTATAACGTAGCAACTTAGCATAAAAACTTTAAAAAAAACAAAGCAAAAAGCTTATCTTAAGTGCTTTAAACCAGAATGGTCCTTGCGTTTGTACTTCTTTAGCTACACCACCTTTCCACTAATTATAACCCTTTTTACCCTTTCTAACATAAACTCGGAATTTTGGTTTAAAGCAACTATGTTAATTTTCCTGCTTACGTCTTTATTTAAAAAACGACAAACTGTAATTTATTTATGCAGCAACTTTAAATCTGTTTAAAGTTATACTTAATTAATTAATTATTATATTTTGTATACAGTTATATTTTTTTTATATTTTTCTAATGCCTGGTTTTTGTTGCATTGCATACTATAGATTTTTTAATTAAAATATTGTTTTTTTTACTATTGTTTTTTTTGCAATTACTTTGTTTGCTTGTATAGTTTATTATACTAGCATTTATGTTACTTTTTATATTTAAATTAACTAACCTTTTTAATACTACTTCTATTGCTTTTAACTTTAAAAATAATTTTAATTATAAAAGCAATAATTTAAATAAAAAATTTGATTTTATATATTAATAATAGGTTGCAATAAACATACAAAAGTATTAGTATTGCAATTATAATTAAAGCTATAATTTCTGTTAGTTTTTAAAAGGATAGCTTTTATTACAAACTATAACTAGTAATTAGTTAAAGCTATAAATGCGCAAAATAGTTAATGTATTAAAAAACCCCAAAGTTTAATAGCGTTTTTAAAAAGCTAATATTTAAATAAAATTTAAAGAAAATAATGCAGGTTATAATATTACTAATATTTTTGCATTTTAAAATAAGCTTTTTACTTTATTTAAATAACTAGCTTTTATTAAATTTAATCTTAAAATATTTAAAGCTTTTAATAAAAAGCTCTGCTAAATTAAAAATGTTTATAATATATAATAAATTAAAAAGTTACTTTGTTTTTTTTAGTTTTAAATTTAAAACGTATTTTTATGTTTTGCTGCTTTTTTTTTAAGTATTTTTACGAATTAATAAACTAAGCATAAATTTTATAACATAACTAAAGCTAACATGCTGTTTTTTTATATTATTAAAGCATATATAATTATAGCTTTATTATTAAATATATATATACTTTTAATAAGCAATTTTTTATAGCAATTTATTAGTATTTACTTTTATAGTAATAAAACATAAACTTAAGTAATTAATACTTTTGCTTAATTTAAAATATATATTAGCTATAAGTTTGTTTTAAAACAGCTAAATAAAATAGTTAAACAAAGTTATATATATAGCAATTAGTTAGCTAATGTTTTAATATTTAAATTAATAAATATATAGCTTAACTTAAAGCGTATTACTTATAACTTAAGTGCTATATTTATATATAATAATTTTAATTTTAAAAATAATGTTTAAAATTTTAATATAGGTTATAAAAATATTATGCAAAATTTAACTAATTGTTTTATAGTTATTAATTTAAACATGCTTAGCTTATTTATATAATTATAATAATATATTACTATTTTTTTTAAAAAAAAATAGCTTTCTTTTTACTTAATGCTAACTTTAGCTTATATAAGTAAAATAACTAATTATTTATTAGTTTATATTATTTATTCTTTATTTAAATTATTACATTTAAAAAGGTTTGCTTTATTTTTAAACATTATATAACTATAAAATAACGTTAGTTATATTTTGCAAACCTTTGCTATTTATAAAAACAAAAAAAAAATATTTAAAGTATATTAAGTTTATAATACTTTATTTTGTACTATTTTAAATTATTAAAACTATAATAAACAACTTATAATAATATATAGAAATTAAAAAACTACATTTTTTATTTAAGCTATAATAGCTACTTAAATAAAAGCAAGCAATATATATAACTATAAATAATAAATGCTTTTTATACTAGCTTTTTTTTATATTGCGCTAAATTTTATTTAATTAATTTTTTGGACTTTTTAAGATTTTTTTATAGAATATAACGTATAATTTTTTAGCTATAAGCAATATATTAAAAAAAATAAAGTTTAATACTATTAAGCTTTACTATTATTACATAATAAGTTTTATGTTTATATTTTAGCGTTTTTAATTTATAACTTAATTAAATTTAATATATTATTTTTTAATAAAGTTTAACTAAACTATATTTAAACAGCATTAAAAAGCATAAATCTTATATTATTTAAGCAAAAAATTATAGCTTTATAGTTTTAATAGTTAAAATATATAAATTAAACAAAAAAATATACTTAAAACAAAAGCAAATTAATTAATATTAAGTTTTAAAGCTATTATTAATATATAAATATTATAAAATATGTACTTATAATAATTATAGCAGTTTAGCTTAGCAATTATAAAGTGCTACATTAAATTATTTTTTATTTTTTTATTTTTTTTTATAGAAAAAAGTTTAATAACTATAAACTAAAAATATTATATTTTGCTTAGTTATTTTATTTTAATGTTATAAAACTAAAACTTACAACAAAAATATTATAGTTAAGCTTTATTTAGTATATTATAACTAAAAACAAATAAAAAGCTATTAATTTAGCTTTAAAACATATTAATAATGCTTTTGCAATTAATATAAAAAATAACAAAAACTTTACGTAAAATATTTCTGTTATATTTAATTAATTAGCTATTATAAGCTTTTATATTGCTTTAATTTATAATAATATAAAACAGTTTTTTTAAACATATTAAAATAAGCAGTATACTTTTTTTTTTACTAATTAAAATATTATTAAATATGCTTGCAAAATATATATTAATAGCAATACTAAAAAATATACTAATAGCTATATTACGTTATATAATCCTTTTAATGCGCTAAATTTATTAATAAAAAAAAAGCAATAACTTGTTAATATTAAAATTAATAAATTTAATACTAAAGTTATTTAATTAACTAAGTTTTAATATAGCAAAACATACTAAGTTTAGCTAATAAAAATAAGCTATTTATTAAAAGTAATAAAGAACAGCAATTATATACTTCTAATTATAAAAAAGCAAAAAAAAAAAAAAAAAAAACTAAAAAACTATAGCTAAATATAGATTAATACAAAGTATTATATATGTTTTACCTTTTTTGCTTTTTTTTTAGCTTTTTAGAACTACTATTTACTAGTAATCTTTTATTGTGCTTTAGTAGTTTAAATTATATTAGTGAATTTATAGCTAGCAATATATTTATATATATAAAAAAAGCACTTAAAAATAATATAATTATAATTAGTTCTGCTAAAAACAACAAAACAAAGGTTATAATTGCTACTAAGCGTAAAGTTAACTAGTTTAACTATATATTAAGCGTTTAATAAATATTTAACTGTTGCTTTGTTTGCATTTTTAGTGTTAATTTTAAAGTTAAACAAGGTATGTTTTTAGTAGTATTTCTAATTTGTGCTTTGTTTGCAAAATGCTTAACATATTTATTAAAAGCATGCTAATATATTATAAAAAGCTTAGTATATAAAATATAGCTATATTTTTTTTATTTATTTTATTTAAATATTTTTATAGCATTATAAACTAAAAAAAACATAGTATTTATATTAATTATTTTGTTAAATATAGCAGCAATATATTATTAAACTTTTTTTAGCATAAAATATTTTGCTATGCTATTAATAGCAAAGTTTAAGTGTTAATATAAATCTATAAAGTGTTTTGCATAAAATTTTTAAAGCTTTTGCTATAAAAACTAAAAAATAGTTCTTTTTTAAAGCATAAACTGCTAGTGTATTTTTAGCAGCAATTTTAATAGTTAGCCAAAGTTATAATAACATAAGTTATAGCATACTTTTTATTATACATTTTTTTGCTTTTTAATATTTTTATTATTTAGCTGCTATAAAAACTATAAAGCATACTTCTTAAAGTATTTTATATTTATAAACTTATATATGCTTAGCTAAATAGCTTATAGCTTATTTTTAAACTTTAGTTTAACTTTAGTTTATTTAGCAAGCTTAACTAGCTTAAATTATTTTAGTTTAAAGTTAACTATTAAACTATTTTTATTTTTAAGCTTATTAGTTATAATTAATTAATAGTTTAATAACGTAAACTATATATAGCTAAACGTTAAGCTTTTTAATGTGCTATTACTTATGTTTGTTATAAAGCGCAAATTATTTTAATTGTTTTTTAGTAGCTTTTTTTTATGCTTTAGTTTAAAAAGCTTAACTTTTTATGCTTTTAGTAAATCAAAATACTAGTAAAAAGTAAAAAAAAATGCTGTTTTTTGTGTTATATTATTTTAAATAGCTTAGCTAAACCTTTATAACAGGTTTAAAAGGTTTTTAAAAGCAATAAAGCTAAACTAAATAATATATATTATATTATAAATATTTATTTTTATTTTAAAAGCTATAGTAATAAATATAATTCAATAAAAAAAGTCTAGCTTTATAAACTTATTATATAATTATTATTAGTTATTAAAACATATATTTATATTATATTTTTAAATAAAGCGCTTTACTTTAGTTAAAATAAACTTTAATTTTTAAAGCTATATTATTAAAAAATAGCACGTAGCAATAAGCTTTTTTTTGTTATTTATAAAAACAATAGTTTTAAGGATTAAGTGTACTATACTATGCTATATTTTGCTAATTAAAAAACTTAATTGCTAATAATTTTTTATAATAATACTTTTTTTTATAAAATAAACAATAAAAAATATATTAAGCTAATTAACTAAAGTACGAACAAATTGTAGTTCTTTTAAATAAATACTTTGCTATTAAAATTTAGCTTTAAGCAATATAAACTTTTAAGCGTTTAAGCTTAATGTAGCAGTATAACTAAACTATAGTATATTTTATAGAACTAATGCTTTTATATAATATATATTAAAGTATGCAATCTAGAAATCTTTTTATTAATAAATTATATAAAGCTTATTAATAACTATAAATGTAATTTTTTAGTTAAACAAAAAGTTATAAAGCAAGTTAATAAAATGTTTTTAAGTAGCTTATTTAAGCTTAAAAATAATATATATAAAGCGTTTTAAAGCTAACTTAGCTTATATAATATTATTTTATTAAATAATAAAAATATACTTTTATAATTACTTATGTAATACTAATTAACTTTTATTATATTATTTATTATTAATAATAAATAAATATTAAGAATTTAAGCAATTAAGTTAAACTAGTTATATTTTAATTGTTTTAATAAGCATAATTATAAAGTTATTATATTTTGCATAATAACTAAAATAGTTTATAATATAATGCTTTTTTTATAATTAGTTTAAGCTATTAATATAGTATTATTATAACAAAATACTATACGCTAAATTAACTTAACTTGCTTAGCTTTAAGCTTAAGCTTATATAATTTGTTAAATTAACAACGATTTAAAATAGCATTAATAATAGCTTATATAAAATTATATTTTAATATATGCTATTAGTTATGTTTTAATTGCAATAAAATATGCTGCATAAAATACCAAATATAGTTGCTAAATAAATGCCTTAATACTGCATTATTAGCTAGTTTATTTAGTTTGCTAAGTTTTCTAATAAATTTTAAAAGTTTTAAAGCTATTAGTTTTTTTAAAAAGCAATTATTAACTAAGCTAAAACTAAAATTGTTAAAAGTTTGCAGTTTTATAATAAAGTAAAAAAATAATATTAGTTAATAAATTAATAAATAAAGCTTAACTTTTAACTGTTTAAGCTTAAAATACTACAACATAATAAAATATTTTAATTATAAAGTTAACGCTAAATATAAGCATTACTATAAAAAGCTTTAAGCAATGTTATAATTGTTTTTTTTAAGTTTTGTTAGCAAATAATCTATAGGTATAAATAGTATACATACGTATATAAAGTAAACCCTAGCTTAAAAATCAATAAGGGTGCTTTAGATTAAAATACATAAAACGCAAGCCTTAAACCTACAAATATATTTGCATGGGCCTCCGAAAAAAGTAAGTTATAGCTTATAGCAAGCGTAGCTCGCTGTTTTATGTTTTTAGTTTAAGGCACCTAAGATAACAAAAAGCATTATTAATTTACTAGTAATAACTTAAAATAAATGCTTTAAATATATAGCTAAAGCTTTTAAAGCAACTAAAACAAAGCACTTAAAAACTAAAATAAAGATTTTTTTTATTAATTTATATTTTAGCAATAGAACAGCAGCTTGCAAGCACTATATAAATGTAACGGACTTGTTATACACTAATATAACGGGTTTACCCTTGGGGTTTTAATTTGCAGGTAATAATAGGATCCTTAACGGTGGTCCGTTAGGAAAGTTTTTAAGGTACTTTTACTACTATACATTAATAAAAGTCTTAAGGAATTAAAAGTAATAAATGTATTAGTGCTTAGCGGTTATAAAAAATTAATAGCTAAAAAACTAGAACTAAGTAAATAACTAAATACAAGAAGTACATAATTATATAAACAAAAAAAAAGTAAAAAAAGTAGTAACTTTTCTTAAATTACTGCAAGTTTAGTAAGCACTAAATTACTATAAGCTTAGTAAGCCTTAAATTACTGTAAGCTTAATAAGCCTTAAATCACTGTAAGCTTAATAAACTAAGTAAGTTGTTATATAACTTTGGCTTTAGCTAGCAAAAGAAAAGGTGCAAGATATATATAAAGGCATTAAGCTGCTTTAAAGGCCACCCCTGTGCTAATTTTATAACAATAAAAAGCTTAGTAGCTAAAAAATTAATCTAAAAAGCAACAAAAAAAATTAAAACTTTTATTTAAAATATAAAAGCTTAAAAAGCTAAAAACTAAACAAAAAGCAAGCTTATAAGCAATAATAAAAGCATAACTAAAAAAAATCTAACGTTAGCTTTAAACTTTTAGCAAAAAAAGTAATTAAAAAAAAAAAAACTTAAAATTGCATTAAAAAAAAATAAATAAGCAAATAAAGCTAAACTAAAACAAGCAGTAGTTATTTAACAATAATTAAACAAAAGCTTAATAAAAACAAAGCTTTTAAAAAATATAATAGATTATTAAAGCATAAAGCAGCTATAATAATGCAAATATATACTAAAAAAATAAAGCTAAAAGCATTTTTGCATAAAAAGAAAGTTTTAAGCTTTTTTACGCTTTTTTGCAAATATGCAAAAAAAAAAAAAACCTTTTAGCATATAGTTTTATATTATAACTTGCTAAAAAACAAAAAAAAGCAGCTATAATAAAGCTTTATAGCTAAGCTATTATAAACTAATAAAAACTTATAATTAGCTATAAAAAAACTTAAAGCTATAAATAATATTATAAAGTAACTACTTATTACTAATAAAATAGCAATATATAATAAAGCAGTTAGAATAAAAAAGGATAAAAAAAAAAAAAAAAAAAAGCAAAAAATAAGGAAAAAACCAGCAAAAAAAGCAAAAGTGCTTCTTTAAAAGTTCTAAAAAACAAAGAAAAAGCTTTTATATGCTTTCTAAAAAAGCAAAAAGTTTAAAAGCTTTAAAAAAAATTCTTTTGTTTTTTAACTATTATTTTTTGTTTAGCAAGCTAGTTAATAAAAACTAGTTATTATAAAGTAAAAGAACTGTAAAGTAGCAGCGTAAATATTGTTGCATAAGGTTTTTATCCGGCTTTTTGTATAATTTTACTTATAAGTACACAGGTAAAAAAACCGCGCTACAAAGCAGCACAGCAGGTTATTAATAATATAATATTATTGCTGCTTTAATTATTATAGCTAATATTTATGCTAGTTTAAAAGTTATAATACTTAGTATTTAAACTGCTTTTTAAGTTAAAGCAACTAGTTTGTTTTATAATATTAGTATTAATGTTAGTTTTTTTTTATTACTGCTGCTTAACTTTTTTTTTTTTATTATTGCTTTTTTTTTAATAAAAATAACTAGTAAAAGTGCTAAGGTTTATTGTTTTAATATATTACTAGTTTTAAAAGTTTTTAAAATTTTTAAACTTAATTTTTAACTTTTTATTTTTAGTAGCATAACTTAGATTTAATTTATTAATTATTAAGTAAGTTTTATTTATATAATGCTATTTAGCATTTTTATTGTTTAAATATTTTTTTAGTATACTTTTAAAACTTTATTTTATAAATTGTTTATTATTTAACTTTTTATACTAGTATTTATTTTTATATGTTAAGTTTTATTAATTAAAAAGCTATTAAAGTATAATAAACTTATTATATATTAATATAATAAATTTGCTTTTAAAGTTTTAATTTGTAAGTAATAATAAAATCTTTAACAGTAGTTTGTTAAAAAGGGTTTTAAAGTACTTTTATTACTATGCATTAATTAAAGTTTTAAAAAATTAAAAGTAATAAGTATATTAATGCTCAGCAGTTATAAAAAATTAATAGCTAAAAAATTAAAACTAAGTAAATAACTAAATACAAAAAATGCATAATTATAAAAACAAAAAAAAGTAAAAAAAGTAATAATTTCTTTTAAATTACTGCAAGTTTAGTAAGCACTAAATTATTATAAGCTTAGTAAGCCTTAGATTACTATAAGCTTAGTGAGCTAAATAAGTTGTTATGTAACCTTAGCTTTAGTTAGCAAAAAAAGAAGTGCAAAGTATGTATAAAAGCATTAAGCTGCTTTAAAGGCCACCCCTGTGCTAATTTTGTAACAATTTGCTAAAGTTTTAATATATAATGTTTCTTTTAATTTTAAAAACTAGGTTTTCTTTTATATAGTGCTTTATTATAAATATAATAATAAATTCAAGTTATAAAGTTATATTAGTATTATTTGCAAATAAACCGTTTATAAAAATAAACAGTTTTATATAGCTTAAGTTTAAAAATATAAACGTTAATTTGCAGTTATAATTGTTTATTTACTATTTAACTTTATAGTTTAAATTTTTAATATTTATTAATGCTAAGTTAGTTATTTAAATAGTAGCTATAAAGTTATATATAGCTTTTAGTTAGCAAATGCTATTTATATAAGCGCTATATATACATTAAAAAATATATTACTATGTAGCATTTTTTATACAAAAATTAATTAAAGCTAGTTAGTTTGCTTAGCTTTTTTATATAAACGTTATATTTTTTTTATATAAAAAGATAATTTAATTACTATTAAATTTAATAAAGTAATTTTGTTATAAAGTTTTTTTTAGTTTTATATAAAACTTTGCTTTATATAACTTATGTTTTTTTTTTGCTAAAAATTTAAATGTAATAAAACTAAACATATTGTTTATTTATAAACTTATAATATTAAATTTATATAAAAGTTTTAATATAAACAATAAATATAAATTATATGTAAAAACTACTTTATTAAGTTTTTTATAATAATATTAATAGTAAGTTTTAAACTAATATAGCTTTAATTTAGCTAGGCTATATATTATTATTATTAATAACCTGCTGTGCTGCTTTGTAGCGCGGTTTTTTTACTTGTGTACTTATAAATAAAACTGTACAAAAAGCCGGATAAAAACCTTATGCAATAATGTTTACGCTGCTACCTCGAAGTTTTTTTACTTTATAACAACTGGTTTTTACTAATTAGCTTGCTAAACAAAAAATAATGGTTAAAAAGCAGAAGAACTTTTTCTGAAGCCTTTAAACTTTTTGCTTTTTTAAGAAGCGCACAAAAGCTTTTTTTTTGTTTTTTAGAACCTTTAAAAGAGCACTTTTGCCTTTTCTGCTGGTTTTTTCTTTATTTTTTGCTTTTTTTTTTTTTTTTTTATTTCCCTTTATTTTAACTGCTTTATTATATATTGCTATTTTATTAGTAGCAAATAATTACTTTGTAATATTATTTGTAGCTTTAAGCTTTTTTATAGCTAGTTGCAAGTTTTTGTTAGTTTATAGTAGCTTAGCTACAAAGCTTTTTTATAGCTGCTTTTTTTTGTTTTTTAGCAGGTTATAACGTAAAACTATATGCTAAAAGATCTTTTTTCTTTTTGCGTATTTATAAAAAGGTATAAAAAAGCTTAAAACTTTCTTTTTATGTAAAAATACTTTTAGCTTTATTTTTTTAATGTATATTTATATTACTATAGCTGCTTTATGCTTTAGTAATTTATTGTATTTTTTAAAAGCTTTATTTTTGCTAAGCTTTTGCTTAGTTATTATTAAGTAGCTGCTGCTTGTTTTAGTTTAGCTTTATTTGCTTATTTATTTTTTTTTTAATGTAATTTTAAGTTTTTTTTTTTTTAATTATTTTTTTTGCTAAAAGTTTAAAGCTAGCGTTAGATTTTTTTTAGCTATGCTTTTATTATTGCTTATAGGTTTACTTTTTGTTTAGTTTTTAGCTTTTTAAGCTTTTATGTTTTAAATAAAAGTTCTGATTTTTTTTGTTGCTTTTTAAATTAATTTTCTAGCTGCTAAGCTTTTTACATAGTGCTTATAAGCTACTGTTTTACTATTAAAATATAAGTTAATAAAAAAGATTCTTATTTTAGTTTTTAAGTGCTTTATTTTAGTTGCTTTAAAAGTTTTAGTTATATATTTAAAGCATTTATTTTAAGTTACTGCTAGCAAATTAATAATGCTTTTTGCTTTGTTTTTTTTAAAGTTTTTATACTAGGTTGCTATGCTATAAGCTAAAGTGCTTTGTACTATTATAACGTATATTTGCTTCGCTTTTATTACACTACTGCTTTATATAAAGTTTTGCAGCTTAATTATTGCATATAACTAAATGCTTAGTTTTTTTTTAAGCTTTGCTAAGTATTTTTTTTATTTTATATTTTTGTTAAACTATACCTTTAAAAACTTTGCGCTGTTTTTTAAGTATACTATTATATTAAAAAGGTATACTACTTATATAAGCGCTATTTTGCTGCTAAAAAAGTATATTAATTTGCTTTTTTGCAATATAAACTTTATTTTATGTTGTTTTACTTAGCTTTTATACGTTTTTTATGCTACTTTTAAAGCTTTATAGTTTTGCTTTATATTTAAGTTTGCTATAATAAAGTTAGTATTATTAGCAAAGCTAACTATTATTAGCTTTTAATATATAGCAAAGTTATTATAAAGTATTAAAATATATAAAAAGAAAAAAAGAAATAAAAGCAGGAACTCTTAAAGAACTTTAGCTTTTAGTATTATTAGTTAAAACACTGCTTTATTAAAGCAAAAATATATTATATAGTTTAATATAAAAAAGTTTACTTATATAACTATTTAAAGAGAAAAGCCCTTTTGTTATAAAATATATATTATTTTTTCTTTATTAATAGTATTAAAAGCTTCTATAATGTTTAGCTATAACAAAAATACTATGCTTTTTTTACTAATTGTTTTTTTTATTGTTTTTAATACTAGTTTAATAGCTATATTTATTAATTTGTTTTATTTATTACTTATTTAATTATTTAATAAAAGACTTTTTTGCTTAGCTACTTTTGTTATATAGCAATATAGCTTTTTTTTTAGTACTTTTTTTATTATACAAATAAACGTAATAAAGCGCTACTTTTTAGCTATTTTTTTAGTTTTTTCTAACTTTTTAGGTTTAAGTATAATTACTACTTTTGTTTGCCTAAATTGCATTAAGTAGTACTTTAGTAAAAAGCTAGCAGTATATAGTATTGCTATTTTTTTTGCTAAAGCAAGTCTACAAGCTTTAAAAAAGCCATTAAGTAGCAAGTTGTTTTTTAGCGCTTTTTATAGTGCTAATTTTTATATTAACAATATTATGTTTTTTTTCTTTATATTAATATTAATTATAAACTTCTAATAGCTATTATAAATTAAATCTTTTTTAAGTATATTAAATAAGTTTGCTAATAATACAAAAAAAAAGCGTTTTATTAGTACGGCCATTTTTTTTTTAAAAGTATTAACAAAAAGCAGCTTTTCTTTTGTTTGTTTTAGCAGTAAAATTATAGTAACCTTTAAAGCTAGCTTATAAGCAAACTTTGCTTATTTAGCTAAGCTTTATAATAACTTAAAATCTTTAAATGCTTTTATAAATGCTTATTTTTAGCTGCGTTTTTGCGCTTTTTTTATTTTGTTACTAAAAGCTTTTTTTTTCTTTTTAAAGGCCTATTACGCTGCTTTAGTTCTTTTGCTTTAAAACTTATAGTATGCTTGTTTTGCCTTTTTTTTTGTTTTAACTACTTTTAAAAACTACTAAAGTAATACTTAGTATTTTTTTCTTACAGTTTTTTTAAGCGTTATTTTATTTGCTATCTTTATTAGTTGCTAAATTAAAAAGTTAAAAGTATTATTTAGCTTGCTAAATATATACAGCATATATGTTTTTATAATAATAGCTTTTATTTTTGCAGCTGCTTTATCTTTGTTTAATTTAAGCTAGTTTTATTTTTTTGCTTTTTTTAAATATTTTTGCAAAGCTGCTTCTAAATTAATTATAACTTTTAATGCTTTATAGTTAAAACTTAGCTACTTTAAGTTCTTTTAATAAATAGTAGCTAAATTATTAAACATTTATACTAAGTTTATTGTTAAGCTTTTTTATTTATGCTTTGTTTTAGTTACTTTTTCTTCCAAAATAGCTAGTATAAAATCTTATTATACAATAAATTTAAGCAGTTTATTTGCTTTTTAGTTTTTTTTACTTTTTAAGTTTTATAATAAGTAATAAAAGTTAAAGTTGCTTACAAATATATAACGTTCTTTTAGCTTGCTTGCTTTACATATTTCTTAAATTAAACTGCATTAAACTGTTTTTTTTTAATTTAGCAAATATATTAACTATAAAAATACTACTAAATTACTACTGCTTATTATAACTTTTGCTTAGTTTTTATTAGCGTTTTTTACTAGCGTTTTTATTATAATTTTTTTGTTTATATATAACATAGCTTTGCTTTTTAACTAAACAACCTAGTAGCTATTACTACTAAAACAATATATATTGCTATATTTATTAATTATTAGCTTTTAAACTGCTATATAATTAAAGCTGTTATTTTATAACGTATATGCTATATTGCTTTTAAATCCTGCAATATTTTAAAAAGTAATATTATATATTATTAAATTAATAGAAATAAATTTTTGCTTGTACTGCTAGTTTGCTGTTTTTTTACTAATAATCCTTTTTTATTTAGCTTTATAAATGCTAATGCTATTAATATTTTTAAATTATTTTTATTTACTTTTTTGCTTATTATTGCTGCTTTTTTAGCATTTTAAAAGCTTTTAAGTTGCAATATATATACTGCTTTTGCTTTATTTTTTTGTTTAATTCCTTTTTAGCAAGCTTTATTTTATACTACATGCGTTTTTCCGCAGTTTATGCATTTTTGCTTTGCTTTTTACATTTTTACTAAATAGCTTTTTTTATTTTTTTAGTGCTTTAAAACTAAGCAATAGTTATACTTTAGGTTTTTGCAGCAGTATTTAGCTATATAACTATATTTATAACAATTAAAGCATTATATAATTTTAAGCTTTATAACAAAAAGTTCGCAGTTAAACAGCTAAGCTTTTTATAAAAAGCTATTTTTGCATATTATTTTAGCTGCTATAATGCTGCTTATATATAATAATATTAACGCAAATCTAGCTTTTGCGTTTTTAAATAACATTTTTTTACATTTTATAACTTCGGAGTATTTACTATATAATAACTGCAATAAGTTTTTGTTTAAATATATTGCTTTAATTTGTTTTGCTAAAATGCTTTTTATTATTAGCGCTGCTTCTTTTTGTTATACTTTTAACTTTTTCCTAAAAGCCTTTATAATTTACTTTTTTTCTTTAGCTTTTTAAAGCACTGCTTCTTTAAAAATAATCATTATATTCCCGTTATATAGCTTTTTAGTAATAATTGCATTACTGCTTATAAGCGCTATATTTACTGCTTTAATAATATTAGCTAATATTTTATTTTTAAAGTTATTAGCTTATTTTTTAACTTTAATTAGTATTTTTTTGTTTTGCTTAAATAGTACTGCTTTATTATTGCAAGCTAGCTATAAAGCTATAATTTATGCTTAAAATTTTAACATGTTTACATTTAACAAGGTTTATTAAAAAAGCTTTCAAACAGTATTTTTAACGCTTTTTTAGTTAGCTTTTATAGCAGCATTTAAGTTATAACAAGTTATAAATATATTAAGATTATTTTTATTATTAGGCTTTATGCTTTGCTAGCTTTTTTAAGCTTTTTTTAACGTATGTGCTATTTGTGCTTTTTTTGCGTTTTTTTAAAAAAAAATTCTTTTTGCTATTTTTTCTTCTATTAGCAGTTATAATACCAGTTTTATAATTTTATCAACTATCTTTTATACACTAAGAAGTTCGTTAGCTTTACGTTTTCTGTTAAAACGCTGCTGCTTTGCAGTTATATTGCTAGTAAGTTTTAGTAGTACATTAGTTATGTTTTTAACAAATAAATTATTTAACACTATTTCTTCGTTTTTTGTTATATTTACACTTCGCAAATAAAGTACAACCTACTTAGTAAATAAAAGTTGCTACGCTAATTTTAGCAATCTTAATTATTTAATAATTAAGCTTAAACTTACAAAGTTATAGTTAAGTATAGAGAATTCAAAAAAAGTCCCGCTAAGCTATATAATAATTATATAATTTATATAATTATTTCTTTAAAATACTTTAAAATAAGTTTAAAAAGTAATTATATAAGGATTTTTTATGCAAGCTTGTTTTTTAATTATATATACGTTTATATAATATTTTAAAGCTTGCTTAAAGCATTAAAGTTTTAAATTAGCAAAAGGCCTAAAGCTAATAATAGTTATTAGTTTATTTGCTAGATTATTAGTAATTAAATTAGTACATTTTTTTTTTTATATTATTATAGCTTTGTATAACTAATCTAAATTTTTTATACAGCTTAATTATTTTTTTTTAAATCTTTTATATAAAGCAAAACTTAAAAATCTAAGTATTATTATATTTATTTAAGTTATATTTTACGAACTAAAAAATACTTTATATAATAAAGTTATTAATTTTTATAGCGTTTAATTGTTTAAATAAAGCGCTAAAAGTGCTAATAATGCTGTTTTTATATAACTTTACTACTAAAGCATAGTTTTTTTTTTTTTTAAAGTTAAGAATAAGTTGCTAATGTTTTATATAAACGTTAGAAAAAAGTTTTTAGCTTTTTTAAGTTTTTTGCGTTTTTTTTGTATAACTAGTTTTATAGTTAGTTTTGCAATAATTATATTTTCTTTTTTATTATTTACTAAAATATGTTTAGTTATATAATAATATAGCTTAACTTATGTTTATTTAAAGCAAATTAAGCTGTTTATAAAATTAATAATTATATTAAGTTCTTTAATTAACTATATTTTATATAGTTTTTTTTAGCTTTATTTTTTATGTTATATAAAGATTTTACTACATAAAAGTAAAAATAATACTTTGTATAAAGCTAGCTTATTATGTTTATAAATTATATAGCTAACTTTAACTTTTGCTTATTTTTTACGAAGTATTTTTATAGCTTTTTTAACTGCTTTAGCTTTTTATATAATATTTAGCAAAAAAAAAAAGTCTTAATTAACTTTTAAATATACTTTAAATATAAAAAGCATTAAAATTAAACTATTAAGCTTTATAGTATTATTTAAAGCTTTAATTATTATTTATAAAATTAACTTATTTTTTGTATAATAACCTAGTTTAGCTTTTAGTATATTATATATATAACAAAAAAATTTATGTGCTTTTTTTATTTTGCTAATAGCTTAATAAGCTTTAATAAGTATTTTTTAGTACTTTATATTTATAATTTTAGCTTAGTTTTAAAATTTTTTAAACAAAAAGTTTATATTAAAGTTTTATATAATATAATTTAAAAATTTTTAATATATGTTAATTTAGCACTTATATAAAGCTTTTTAAGCGTTTTATATAAATATAAATTTTAAAAATATAGCTACTTAAAATAATATAGTTATATTAATTATATATAAAACCTGCTTATTATTTATTTATATAGTATTAATTATAACTTTATAATTAAAGTTATAGTTATTTTTAATTATAAACTTAAAACAATAAAATAGTTAGTTATATAACTAGCAATAATAGTAAAACTTTTAAATCTGTTTTAAAGCAAAGCAATTAATATTATAGCTTATATAATTAAGCATATTATATAGTTTTTTTGTATAAAAATATTTAAAGCGTTTATAAAGCTTTTAAAGTTTTGTTTTTATAAAATATAAACTTACTTTATATAAGCTAATATTAAAAAATAAGTATTTTTATTTTTATATAATAAGCATAGTTTTTTGGTTTTATTATATAATAATGTTTTTTGTGTTATTAAAGTATGCTTTTAAGCAATTAGCGTTTTTTAATAAAAATAAAAAAAAAGTAAAAATATTTAAAATATAGTATATAGTTATACTAAAGGCGTTTTTTATTTATATAGTACTTATAGTACTTATAATATTATTTTTATTAAAACAAATAAAAACGCTATTTAAAGTTTAACTAACTTTTATATAAAAATATATTTAAAAGTATACTTTTAATTAAGCTGTTTTTACTATTAAATAATTAAAAGCACTAATATTTTAAAGTTTACTTTAATAGTTTATATAATAATAATTACTTAATATAAACTAATTATATAGTACTATTATTTTATAGTTTTAAATATTTTCTCTTGTTATATAATAAAAAAATGTGCTATTTATTAAATACTAAGTAGTTTAATTATTAAATTCTTAATTAATATTTTTAGCACTATTATTTAACTTTAAATATTTTTTGCATTTTGCTACATATAAAGAAAATTTTTTTAAAATAAATTCCTAGTTATAAATTATTTTGTATAAATTAAAAAATATGTTTTTTATATAAGCCTTTTTTTAAAAAATATAACATATTAACTAGTAGCTTTTTTTTTAGCAAATAAAGCATTTTTTGTTTATATAAAAGTTTTAGTTTTTTTAATTATAGCTTTAAAAGTAGCTTAGCTGTTTAATTAGTTAATTTAATAATTTTAGTATAAATCTAAATTATTAGTTTTTTATATAGCTATAATTATATTTCTAGTTTATAAAGTATAACTTATTGTTTTTTTATATAAAGGTTTTTATTATATTATTTAATGCTATATATAAGTATGCTTATAAGTTAACAAAAAATCTTTTATATATAAGTTTTTAAAAGATTAATGCTATAGCTAACTTTAATACACTTTAATATATTTATATAACATTTATACTTAGTTAAATTTTGCTTTAATAATTAATACTAAATGCTTATTATGCTTTTTTAAGCTTATTAAGCATTAATTTAAATATTTTATATAAAATTAAGCTTAAGTTTTTTTTTTTATTTATATAAAAAAAACTATAGTTTAATTAGCTTAATACTAAGTATAATTTATATTAATATTAAAGTAAGTATTTATTATATAATATATTTTATTTTAAGTTTTGTTTAAATTAATGCAGTTAATAAAAAAGTTTTTTATATAACTGTTTAAAATATATAAAAATATAACGTAATATTAGTTTTTTGTAATTTTAATATATTAATAAACAGCAATAAATAAACAAGCTTTATTATATAATAAATTATACAGCTTGCTTATATAGTTTTAGCTTAAGTTTTAGCTTTTTTAAAAAGTAATATATTTATTAAAAAATATAAATCTGTTTTATATAAACTTTATTAAAAATAAGTTTAAAAACATGCTTTTAATAGCTAGATTTAATATTATATAAACATATATTTTTTGCTTTAATATTTATAGTAAATAATGCTAAACAAAATATTTATATACTAGTTAAAAAATTAGTTTATAGTTTACTTTTATTATATAAAAATTAAATAGCTTAAAAAAATTCTAGTATTTAATACTTAGCTAAATTAATTATAATTAGTATTTATGTTATTATGTTTAAAATTATACGTTAAAACTTAGGTTTTTAAAAAGTAATTTTATATATAAATAATTTCAAAAATTTTAACTATTATATAAAAAAATATTTAGCTATTAGCTTAATATTAAAAATATTACTAATAGTTAAATAGTTATTATATAATAAATATTTAATAGTTTTTTTAATTTTTTAATTATAAAGTTTTTATAAGTTATTTTTATAAGCTTTTAAATAATAGTTATTTTTAACGTAAAATAAATGCTTTTTAACTTAAAATTTTTAAGCAAAATGCTTTATATGCTTTAATAAATCTTTTAGAAATAATTTTTTGTTTATTTTTTAAAAGTTTTAGTAAACTTTTCTTAAAAATAATCCAGTAGTTCATAAAAATATAAATAATTAATATAATAAAATGCTAGCTTAATATTTAGCTTAATTTTAGTTATATAGCTAAAATTAATTTTTTAGCTTTATATTTTAAAATTAATTTAAGCATTTATTTATTATGCGTTTATATTTTTTTTGCTTTTCTTTGCGACCGGCTAGATTTACAAGAACACTTGCGCGGCCTTAAGAACTAAACTCACGAAAACCTGCTATATACAAAACAAGCCTATACAAATAACAACTTAAAAAGAAATAAAAGTAAAAATAAAAAAAGCAAAGAACTATAACGCAACTTTTTTAATATAAAACTAGCTATAACTAGCTAATAGTATAAACTTAAATTAGTAATAGCTAGTAATAAGCTTAATGTTAAACTTATAATGTTATATAAACAAGCTAAATAAAACAATAGTAAACGTTAAAATCTTTTTTAAAGAAAACTTAAATAAGCAAACTATTTGTAATGCTTACTAAGTTGTTAAAAAGTTATTAAAAACGTATTATTTTTAGCAAATAAATAAGCAGCTATAAATAAATAGCAATAATAAAAGTAGTAAATATATTGTTTAAAACTTATTATAAGCATTATTAATAAAGCAAAAAAAGCTTGCTATAAAAATAAAATTGCTATATATATAAATTTAGCAATTTAAAAATTACATAAGTAAGCAAGCTAAAATTGCTAACTTTTTTTGCTAATAACCTGTGTTTTATGCAAATGTGCTATAAATAAACAGTAATAAAAAATTTTTATGTGTTGCTTTATTAACTTACTTTAAAGCTATGTTACAAAATGGGCTAACTAGGCCGGTTAAAAGGCTAGGTGTAAAGAAAGCATGCATAAAAAGAGTTCTATTCGTTGAAAAAATATGTATTTAAACTACTATAGGGGTTTAATGCATAAACTTAATAAACTTAAGTGTTAAGTTTATTAAGCCTTAGACTTAACAAACTTAAGCATTAAGTTTATTAAGCTTTAAACTTAAGATAATATAGCATTAAGTCTATCGAAAAAAGCAATGTTTATAAATTACTACTACTGTTTTCTTTGTTTATATAATTATGCACTTTTTATATTTAGTTATTTATTTAGTTTTAGTTTTTTAGCTATTAATTTTTTATAATTGCTAAGCATTAATATATTTATTACTTTTAAATCTTTTAAGACTTCTATTAATGCATAGTAATAAAAGTACTTTAAAAACCTTTTTAACGGACTATTGTTAAGGATTTTATTGTTATTTATAAATTAAAACTTTAAAAGCAAACCTGTTATATTAATATATAACAGGTTTATTATACTTTAATAGCTTTTGAATTAATAAGACTTAACACATAAAAATAAATACTAGTATAAAGAGTTAAATAATAAACAATTTATAAAATAAACTTTTAAAGGTATACTAAAAAAATATTTAAAAAATAAGAATGCTAAATAGTATTACGTAAGTAAGCTTTGCTTAATAACTAATAAAACTAAATTTAAGTTATGCTACTAAGAACAAAAAATTAAAAATTAAATTTAAAGATTTTAAAAACTTTTAAAACTAGTAACATATTAAAACAATAAACTTTAGCACTTTTATTAACTATTTTTATTAAAAAAAAAGCAGTAGTAAAAAAAAAAAAGTTAAGCAGTAGTAGTAAAAAAAAACTAATGCTAACGTTAGTGCTACAAAATAAACTAGTTGCTTTAATTTAAAAAATAGCTTAAATATTAAACGTTATAACCTTTAAACTAGCATAAATACTAGCTATAATAATTAAAGCAATAATAATAACTGCTATTATAATAATAAGTTAAGGCTTTAAATAAATAATTATACTATAATTAATACTAATATTACTACTAGCAAACTTAACGCTTACTTTTATTACTGCTATATTTAAAATAATAATTTAAAATAAAAAACCTAACTTTTTACTACTATTACTGCTTTTATTATTAGGATTATTTATAATATTAAAAATGCTAAACATTAAAAGTTTTAAACTTATTGCTTTAAAGCTTTATAATAAATCTATAAATATAAAAGCTTTTTTAATTTATGCTAAACTTTATTTAAAATAGCACTTTATTACTATTATAAAAAAAGATTAAAAAGTAATAACTATTTTATAATTTTTGTTAAAAAAAGTACTAAAATAGTTTTAATTTATTTTAAAGGATTTCCTAAAGGCTAACAAATTAACTAACTTTAAGCTAAAAACAAAAAAGATTTTTAAAAACTACGTTAAGTTTGAAAATTAAATAAAAGCATTATTTAAAAATATTTAAAAAGCAAAACATGCAAAAAAAGCATTTTACTGCTTAAAATAAACAAAAGCAGCAGCAAATTATGCTATAAAATTTAAACAATTAGTAGTAATCTTAAGATTGCTTAAGCTTGTACTGTTTTATTTATTTTATAATACACTTAAGACTTAAATTTAAAACAAACTATATAAAATAAATAAACTAGCAAAAATTAATATATATATTAATATAGCTATTATAATTAATTAATGATTATTTAACTAGTATTTTAAAACTAAAAAAATTAAAAAAAACAAAAAAAAGAATACTTAAAAGAGTATTAAACAAAGGTTTAAGCAAATTAGTAAAGTTTAAAAATAATAACCTTAAGATATATTTAAAGTTAAATATTATAACTGCGGAAAAAAAGAACATTTTTAAAAACAATGCTAATTTAAAAAAAAAAACAGAAAAAAAAGCTATAAAAAAGGAAAGATTTTTTAACCTAAGAAAAAAGTACAAGTTATAAAAGTCCAGAACAATAAAAAATAACGGAGCAATTTAAAGGATACGTTTTTAAAGCAAAAGTATAAAATTGCTGTTTTAAGTTAAAACAAAAGTGCTATATTAAACGAATTTAAATGCTTTATTTATATAAGTTAAAATAAACAAGCATATAAATATTATTTAAAAGCTTTGCAATTATTAAAACAAATTACGAAAAAATGTATTTATTATATAAATAATTAAAGTTATTTAATATATAACTTAAAAAAATAGTTTAACTAAAAGTAGCAAATAATAAAAAGTAATAAGTTAACATAATTAGCAAACTTATAAAACTATAAAGACTTTAAACTACTAAAGCTTAAAATATAGCTTAAAAGAAAGTTATATTTAGAAAAACAAAACTATAACTATAAATAATGTAGTTATTAAACTAATTATAAATTACTAAAACATTTAGTTGTTAAATAAACTTAAAGAAATAGGACTTATAAAACCTTAAAGCAAGAACAAATAAGATTAAAAGCTATAAAAAACATTATAGAAAAAAAACTAATAAAAATAAATAAAGTATTTTTATAGCTTAAATTGTTTTAAATATAATAAAACAAAAAAGCACTAATAGTTAGCATAAAAACTAATATGTTTTAAAAACTAAAACTAGTAATTTAACTAATTGCTAAAAGCTATTATTATAATAAAACTATAATAAAAAACAATAATAATATTTTATGCTTAAAAAATCTAAAATATAACGAAATATTATAGAATTGCTATATAATATATTATTGCTACTAATACTTACTTAATAAATTAAAGAATAATTAGTTTTTTAAACGAATTGCAAAAATAAAAATATAAAACTTTTACGAATTAAAGTAATTAGTTATAACTATAGTTTATTATAAAGATTTATAAGAATTTATAACATTTAAGGAAAATTTTAATTGTACTTATAATACTATTTTAAAGAAATATAAAAATAACTGCTATAAATATTACTAGCTAATTAAAGCATAATTATACTAAAAAATAGTTATTAAAAGCAAAAAAGCTTAAAGATTATAATTTAAAGCTTGCTTAAAAGCAAAAATAAAACAAAGTATAATAACATTTGGAGTACTAAATAAAACAAGCATTTAAACATTTTACAAAAAAAAATTAAAAAACGAGATAAGCACTTGCTAAAAAAGCAGCAAATAGCTAAAGAAACTAAAGCTTTATGTAAAGTTTAATATAATAACTAGCAAAACTAATTTAAAGTTAAACTTATATATTAAAAAAAAAAGTATAACATTTTAATTAACTTAAAAGTATAAGTTAATATAATTTTACTTAAAGTAGTAAAACAAAATAAAATTTTCTAGAAATATAAGCAAAGATCCTAAAAAATTAAAAGATTTAATAGAAGTATTTTTAGCTATAATAACAGTTGTATATTTAAAAAAACTAAACCTTTTAATATATTTATATAAAAACATAAAAAACAAATTATATTAAATATTGCTAATATATTTAATTATAATATTATTTTAGAAATATTATAGCTAAAGACTAGCGACTTTTTGATTTGATAAAAAGCAAAAACTATTAATTAAGAAAGCAAAAAATAAAGTAAAAAAATTAGAAAAATTGTAAAAAAAATCCTAAACGAAATACTAAAGGTATATTACAAATTTTACAAATTATTTAAGAAAAAAGAAAAAAAAGAACTTTTTAAACATAGCTTATAAAATTACTACATTTTTATTAAGGAAAAATGTTAACTAAAGCTTTATTAAATATACTATATAAGCTTAAATAAAATAAACGCTTTATAGAAATACATTTAAAAAAATTTAGCAAAAGAATTCTTAAAAGAATTTTAGTTATTTGCTAAATATTCTATAGTGCTAGTACTTAAAATAAAAGATAAAAAACAACTAATTAATAAAAAAAAAAAACTAGTATAGCAAGTAATAGTTAACTATTAACTATTAAACATAATTATTATTACAAATAAATATTTCTTTATTTTGCTAGTAACTATAAAAAAAAACATTAATTAAGCAAAATAGTTTATAATAGTTAATATTTTAGATAAATATTATACTATTAGAATAGCTAAAAAAAAAAAATAGAAAACTGTTATATAAACAGTATATAAACTATATAAATATATAGTTATGCTATAAAGACTATAAAATGCATTAGCTAGCTTTTAATACATAATAATAATGATTTTATGGAAATTTTTAAATAAATTTATGTTTATTTATTTAAATAATATTTTGATTTACTTTAGAACATTAAAAAAACACAAAAAACATATAACTTAAGTATTAAAAACATTTAAATAAGCAAAATTACAACTTAATACAAAAAAGTATGTATAGTATATATAAAAGATCGACTTTTTAAGATTTATAATTATTTTAAAATAAATATAGATTTAATAGTTAAAAATTAATACAGTATAAAACTAGAAAATATTTAACTTAGCTACTGTTATAAACATATAACAAGTATTAAGATTTTTAAACTATGTTTAAATGTTAATTTAAGACTTTAGGAAAATAGCATTTTATTTTATAAAGTATATAAGGAAAAAATATGAAAGAAAATTCTTTTTAATTTTAAAGGAAGCTTAAAAAGCTTTTAAAGAACTAAAACTAAGAGTTACTTTTAACCTTATAGTTAAATTACTTAATTTATAGAAAAAGAAAAAGCTAAAAATAAATATTTTAAATAATATAATTATAGGAGTTTTAAAACAACTAAAAAACAACAGAAAATAGCATTTAATAGCTTATTATTTTAAAGCACTATAAAACGCAACATTATAATACTTTATATATAATAAAAAACTGCTTGCAATTATTATAGCACTTAAAAAGTAAGAACTATTTTTTATAGAAACTATAAAGCTAATTAAGATTTATTTAAATTATTAAAACCTAACGAAATTTATAACTACATAAGAGATTATTAAACAACATAAAAATTAAATGGTTTTTTTTTTTAAGTTTAATTTTAAAATATATTATATTAAAGGAAAAAAAAACATTTAAGCAAATATACTTAGTTAATAAAGTTAAAAAAGATTTAAGGTTTTAAAAAGAAACGTTTAAGTATTATATTTTTAAAAAAATAAAAGCTTAAAAATCAAAGTTATATTTAAGGACTTTATAAATATATAGCTATAATAAGCTTATAACTTAAAAGAGTTAGTACAACTATAAAAATACAAAAGATTAAAAAATAACAAGCTAATATATAAACATAAGGTTTATTTACTAAAATTTTTATAAAATAAATTTATTAAGGAATTTTATGAATACTTATTATATAAACACTAAAGAACAACAAAAATAGTTTAATAATTATAGAAAAAATATAATTTTTTAGGACTATAAAACATAATTAAATCTATTATAAAAAAATGCAATATTTATAACAAAGCTAAAGCAGCTTAATATAAGCTTTATAAACTGCTATAACTTATATAAATATTTAAACAAGCATAGCACATTATTGCTTAAGATTTTATTATAGCATTATTTTTATTAACTAATTTAGTTATAAAAGTACAATATAATAAAATATAGGTTATTATTAATAAACTTACTAAGTATGCTTACTTTTTATTGTTTAAAGGAAATATAATAGCTAAATAACTTGTATATGCTTTTATATGCTAATATTTAAATAAGCATAAACTACTAGAAAAAATTGTTTTAAACTAAAATAAATTGTTTACTTTTAAGTTTAAAACTAGCTTTTTTAAATTTATTAGCATTAAACTAAAGTTTTTAACTGCTTACTACTTATAAACAAATAAACAAACAAAAAAACTAAACTAAATATTAAAATAATATTTATGGAGTTATATTAACTACTAATAAAACAATTAAGTAAAACTATTATTAATAGTACAAATTTTATATAATATATTAATAAACAAAAATATAAACATATTTTTGTATAAAGCTGTTTATAAATAGCAAGCAACTATTAAAAAACAAAAAAAAACATTAATAAAAGCACCTGCTATTTTAACTATAGTACCTTAAGCAAAAACTATTGTAATAAAAATTAAAACGCTATAAGCTAAACTATAACTACATTTTTAGTTTTTATAATAACAAATATTAGTATACTATAATAAAAAACAAACTAAAAAACTAACTTTTAAAAAAGGAAACAAGGTTTATTTGCTATAATAAAAACAAAATATAAACATTAATATCCCTTAAATTAAAATAAAACAACTAAGCAATAAATTAAAATTTAAGAAATTTAGCCTTTTTAAGATTAAAGAAGTTATTTTATTTACTAATTATAAACTATTATTACTAAAGAATATATAAATTTACCTTGTTTTTTACATTTTTTTACTAAAACTAGCATTTATTAAAATACTTATTAAAATATAACTAAAAATAAAAACGAATTAAAACATTTATAAAGTTAAAAATATACTAAATTTTTATTAAAACAATAATAACGTTAAGTATTTTGTTAAATAAAAAAAATACTTGTATGCTAATAATACTTAAAAACTTAAAAAACATCTAAAAACTACTAAAATAATTATAAATTAGTTTTACTATTAATATTTTAACTAGCTAGAGCTAAAAAAAAAGAATTAACTTTAAATAAAGCGTTTAATACGTTTTAATTAAGCTTTAAAAAAACAACTAGCAATAGCTATACTGCTTTAATACGCTATTTTTGTTTTTTAGCTATATAGCGCTTTTTTGCTTTAATTTATTTAAGCTTTTTTAAACTACTTAAACTATAAGTTATAGTAGCAGTTATCTTTTTTTGCTATAGTTTTTTTTGTTGCTTAAAACAGCAGATTTTTGCACTTATTTTTTTATGCTTTTTTATTAGCAAGTTTAATTTATTTTTTAGCTTTTTGTGCTAAAAAGTAAGCTGCTATATTTGCTCTAAAAATAAACTTTTAGCGTTATAATTTACTTGTTTAGCTGTAATATATTTAATATATTAATTAAAGTTAAATTTTAACATTAAACATTTTATGCTATAATAATTGCAGCAAAAACATAAAGCTATTTTAATTAATTTTAGTTTAATAAAAAAAAGCAAAGTAAGATTTTGTTAAGCTTTTTGTTAAAAATATAACAAGCAAGGTTTTTTAGAAACTTTACTAAACATAATAAGCACAAAAAACAAAAAACAAGAAATAAAAAAAGAAAACTTACAAAAGAGAAAATATAGAATTATTAAAACAACAATTATAAAAAAAAAAAATAATGTTATAAAATGAGCTAACTAAGCTGGTTAAAAAGCTAGATATAAAAAAAGCATATATAAAAAAAGTTTTATTTGTTAAAAAAATATATATTTAAACTACTATAAGGGTTTAATGTATAAACTTAATAAACTTAAACGTTAAGTTTATTAAACTTTAAACTTAACAAACTTAAGCGTTAAATTTATTAAGCTTTAGACTTAAAACAATATAGCGTTAAATCTATTAAAAAAAGCAATATTTATAAATTACTACTACTGTTTTTTTTGTTTATATAATTATGCATTTTTTATATTTAGTTATTTACTTAGTTTTAGTTCTTTAGCTATTAATTTTTTATAACTGCTAAGCATTAATATATTTATTACTTTTAAATCCTTTAAAACCTCTATTAATGCATAGTGGTAAAAGTACCCTAAAAATCTCCCTAACGGACCACCGTTAAGGATTTTATTGTTACTTGCAAATCAAGACCCCAAAAGCAAACCCGTTATATTAATGTATAACAGGTCCATTACAAGCTATTATAGCAACAAATTTTAATTAAGCTATTATTATAACTTTTGCTAGCTATAAAGCTAAAATAAAAACACAATTAATTATAATATAAAAGCTAAACTAAGCAATAAAAGCAAACATAGTTTAAATAGCATATAAACTACTAAATAATAACTAAAAAGTTATTTTTAACAAGTAAAAAATCTAGACTTAAATATTAGCAAATATATTATAAGCTTATTAAACGTTTAGCAAAAAATCAAAAGTGCACTTTTAATTATATTAGCTAGTAGCTTTAAGCTTACTAATTAAACAAGTACTAAAAATAAAAAAATAAAAATGCTAGCTTAACTTAAGCTAGCTAACTAAAAGCTAAAAATCAAAAAGCTGTTTTTTTTACTTTGCTTGCTATAACGCAAGCAAAAAACATGCTTAGTATATATTAAGGTTATAACTGCAAAAAATGCAAATATAATATATATTAATAGACTTTTTTAGAACTACTGCTACTTTTAAATAGTTTTTTACTTTATAAATATAGTAATAACTTAATGCTATAGCTGCTAAAAATAAAGCTATTAAGCTAGCATATATAAAAACAAATAAAAATATAACTAATGTAAATTTTTAAAACACGCTAAAAATAAAGCAAACTTATGCTTTATATAAACTAAAAAAAAAATAGCTATATGCTTTTTTTATTAAAGCAACTATTTAGCTTAAGCAGCAAAATGCTTAAAAGTTATTTAAGCACGCAAGCTAACTAAAAACGCTTTTATTTATTACTTTATATAGTTTATAATAAAGCTAATTTAAAGCTAACTATGTATTATTACTGCTATAAAAATGCTGCGTAAGCAAAAAACTAACAATTTAACAAGCAAAAATATTATTTACTTAAAAAGTTGCTTACTAGAAAAAATTACACTAATAACTATGCAAAAAATAAAATTGCGAACTATTATTAATATATTAAAGCTTTAGAACTAATTTAAAAAAAACCTGTTTAAAGACCGTTAATAAGCAGTTTAAGTAATAAAAAGCTATGCTTATATAATAAGCAAAAACACAAGCAGCAAAAGTAGCAGTATTAAATAAAAATCAAGCAACGCAATTTTTAAATAGTAGTGCTTATATAGTTAGCTATAAAAAAAATATAAGTTATAATAGTAAATAATTAGTAAAAATGTTTTTATTTAGCTTTAGCATAATTTTTACCTATATATAAAATTAAGTAGCTTTTAGTATAGCTTTTTAAAGCTGTTAGTTTTAAATAATATAATATATATATATTATGCGTTTATTAAAACGTTTTTAGCTAAGTTTTTATATATAAAAATAACTAGCTTTAATTTTAAAAGCGTTATAAATAGTTATTTGTTTTCTTAAAATATAATAAATTTAGCTAAATTATATAATATATTTAATTTTATATTTAAGTTATATAAATTGCTTTTTTGCTTTTATATAGCAATATAATTAATATATTGTTTAATGTTTATATAGCAATATAATTAAAAAAGTAATAAAGTTACTTGCTATTTTCTTTATTTTATTTTTAATATTAATAAATAAGTTAAAAGTTTAGTTTTTATATATAAATAAATTTAATCTTTTTTTTTTTTTTTATGTGTAGTTACTTTAGCTAATTAAAAAAAGTAAACTAAACAATATATTTGTACGTTAAAGAAAAAACAAGCATAATATAAAAAATAAATCTTTTTTTAATAGTTACGGTATAGTGACTAATGGCCTTATAGCCTTATGTTTTAATGTAGCTAAATAGATGTAGCTACGCTATACTTTAATGTAGCTAAGCTAGTTTATGCATATGTATAAACTACTTAATGGTGCATAAACTACTTATTAGCTATATATACTATAATTTAGCTACTTAGTTACTTTTTATAAACTATTTTATAAAATAGCTCTTTCTTTTTTTATACTTAAATTTTAATACAAATTTAGCTTTTTAAATGAAGCTTTGTTTTTTAAGATAGCTTAACATATAATAATTTAAGTATTACTTTTTTTAAAGCACTTAAGATTGCTTTACTAAATATTTTCTTAATTTAATAAACTAATTGATTAATTAGTAGGTTATTTTACTAACTTGAACTAATTACTAAGACGTGGATTTAAAACTTTTTGTTTTAGCAACATGGTGTGCTTATTAAAAGAATGTGCTACAATTAAGGCAGCTGCTTATAAAGTAGTTTGGTTTTTATTTAATAATATTGAACGAGGTTTGCTTTATGCAAAAAAGAGACTTTATATAAAGGCTTATAAATGATTTTTTAATGTATTTTTTATTTGTAACTTTAATATTTATATTGCAATACTAGATAAGGAAAACTTTAATAGCATAGTATATTTAGTTATTTAATTTAAGCATGCGATCTAAGAACTTTTTTTTTTAGCTAACTAGTATGTTTATAATTATTGTAATTTTAATAAAAAAGCTAAAGATTTTATTAAAAGTTATATAACTACGTATATTAAAGGAAATAATCTTGCTTTTTTTTTTAATTTATTTATAAACAAAATGAAAAAAGCTATACTTATGTTTAAAGGACTTATAAATAAAAACGGATTTTTAAGCTTGCTAAATTATCTTAAGGCATTATAGCAAAAGTTTAAGCTATAAAACATTATAATAATTGCTAATATATAATATGCCTTTAATTTGTATAAAATGCTACAAGTAAAAAAAAATAAAGTGTTAAACTTATTTAAATAAAGAGAACTTTTTGCTAATATAAAATCTAGCATGTAGGTTAATATATAAAACTAGATTAATATATTAAAAAAAGAATTAAATGTTTTTGGACTTTTTAATAGTGGGCTATATAGCAGTAATAAAAAACAGAAAAACTTTAGTAACTTGTAAAAAACTAACGAACGTTTAATAAACAAGCTAGAAGTAATAGCATTAAAACGTAATTATTTTTAAATATAAGTGAATGAATTTAATGCATTAATAGCTAACTTAGTATAAAAAAACTAATATAATATATTATTGTTATCCTTAGTTTATACTAAGGGAGGATTTTATAAGTTTGTTAAAGTATAAGTATCTACTTTTTATAATAATAAAAAAAAAGACGAAGTTAAGTTTAAAGTTTAATATTGCGAAATAAAAAATTAACTTACTGCAAATAAAGATTAGTTTGCTAATAATGTTATAAAAATAATTAATATTGAGTTTTAATTTAGTAGTAATATTATAAAATATTTTTAATTATATTTAAAAAATATGCATTTTAATTAATTTTGTACTGCTAAAGCTTTTCTTGTATACTTATAAGATAACTATTATAATATTAATGCTTTTAAAAAATTTAAAGAAGCATAAAAAAAGTGTAAAATAAAAGACTTGTTTTTTAATAAGTTTTCTACTTTTAAGAATAAGTTTGTTTGCTTTGCTAATAAGGTCTACTTGCTTAAAAATAAATAAAAAGAAAAGTTTAAAAATAAATTGTTTGTTTAGCTAAATAATAAAACTTTGTTTAAATATTTAAAGCTAAGCGTAATTTTTAATGCTTATATTATATACTATATATAAATTGTTTATTAATTTAGCTTTAGCAATATAAAACGTAACGTTATACGTAAAGCAAAAAAACAAGCTAAAATTATTAAAATAGCAATTATTACTAATAGTAAACGCCTTGCTTTTTTTTGTATAGCTTTAGCTTTTTAAAGTAAAGTTATTTTTAAGTTTAAAATAACGCTTAAAAAAATGCAAAAGCTTATTTTAAAAAGCAAATGTTTTTATTATAAGCAAATAAGTTATATAACATAGAACTGCTTTACTAAAGCTGCTGCTAGTACTAACTATAAAGCTTATATTAATGTTATTATAGCTAAGTAAGGAATAATTTTATTTGTTTTTGCTTTAGTTAAGCAGAAAAACTTAAACAATAAGCACTTAAAAAAGTAACTCTAAGTATACTAAACTTTTATCTAAAGATAATATTTTAAAAATATATAAAAAAAAATATTATAAATAGATTTTTTAGAAGTAGACTTTTTTTGTATACTTATATTTTAAGTAATAATGGATTTTTTTTAATAACTGCTGATTTTTTTGGAAATATAAAAGCTAGCTTATATATTGCTATAAATATTTGTTTTAATAAAAAGATTTTAAAATACTTATAACTTATAATTATAAATGTTTTTTTTTGCCTTGTAATAAGTTATAATAGCAAAAGCAAATAAGCAATAAAAAAAGCTTTAGTATTAAGTTTAAAGGTATATAAGCATGTTTTTTTTAGAACATATTTCTTTATATTAAATATATAGCACAATATTATTTTTAGTTAGAAATGGTTTAAGGCATATAATATTTTGCCTAACTATAAAAAACATAAGCTGATTTTTTTGCTTTTATTAAAACTTATAAGCAACTTTAAACAAAACATTGTAATAAATAAAGCTAATACTTAGCTATAATATTTAAAGTACTAGCAAAATGCTAATAAACAAGATAATAAAATGGAAAAAAAGCTGCAAAAAAAAGAAAAGCAGCAATTTGCTGCAAAAGAAAATAATTAATAAGTGTAGGTTACCGAGATTTTAAAAAGGAATAACCTTGTTACTGCTAACGTTAAAAAAATAAAAAGATTATTATATAAAAGGTTTTTCCTTTTTTTTTTTAAACCTATATATTAAGAAAAAAAAAAGGCAAAATATAAGCTTAAAAAAGAGCTTAAAGCTAAAAAAGACTTTTTTTATTAGTAAACTAATATTTAAAAGCTATACTGCATATAATGTAATAATGTAAATTAGTATAAAGAATAATTACTAAATACTATTAATATTAGTGCGATTGCTTTTAAAGCTATAGTTTATAAAAATAAGTCTTATAATAAAATATAAGTTTTTAGTATTTATTAGATTAACAAGCTTATTAAGAACTGCAAAAGAAAAAAGGATAATTTTTTTTGATTTTAAGAACAAAAAGTTAAAAAAGAAAGCTTTAAAACTTATATTTAAAAAATACTATAATTTACTGCATACTTTTAGCAAAGTAGATTTTAATATTCTGCTATTTAATTGCTTTAGTATAAATTATAAAATTAAGTTTATTAGTAAAAAATTATAAAAGAATATGCAATACTTTTTTTTATATAAAATGTTATTAAACAAGCTAAAAGCTATGCAAGCATATTTAGTTAATAATTTACGTAAAGGATTCATAAAACTAAATGATATACTATTTGCATTTTTTGTTTTATTTGTTAAAAAACTTAACGGAGGTTTTTGCTTTTGTATGAACTACTATAAACTTAATAAACTATTATAAAAAAATAAATACCTTTTATTACTTATTAAAGAAACTTTGTTTTAAATATTTAAAGCAAAGATTTTTATTAAAATAAACGTGCAACAAGTATTCTACTGTATATATATGTACTTTAGTTATAAAAACTTAATAACGTTTTATATATATTATAAGTTATACTATTATTATATTTTATTGTTTGGATTAATAAACGGATTATTTATGTTTTAACAGTATATTAATAATACTTTATTTGATTATTTTAATAATTTTTGTAGTGCTTACATAAACAATATCCTGATTTATTTTAATAGCTTAAAAGAATATTAAGTATATGTTTAAAAAGTATTTACTTGATTTTGGAGTATAGGTTTACAAGCTAACCTTAAAAAGTTAAAATTTTATATAACTAAAACGAAGTTTTTTAGCTATATTATTAATACTAAAAGTATAAAGGTTGATTTTAGTAAAGTAAAAGTTGTTCGAAACTAAGAATTACCTATTATAATAAAAGGAGTTTAGTTTTTTTTAAGCTTTTATAATTTTTATTATAAGTTTATTAAAGAATATAGCTAAATAGCAATACTATTAAACAAACTAATTAAAAAGAACACTTTTTTTAAATAAACAAAAAAATGTAAAGAGTTGTTTTAATAACTAAAAGAGGCTTTAACTTTTATATTTACTTTTAAATATTTTAACTATAGTTTACTTATAAAAGTAAAGACTAATGCGTTAAATAGCATAGTAACAAGTATAATATTATAGCATTATAAAGATATTTGGCATTTTATAATTTTTTATTTTAAAATAATGCATAATGCTAAACTTAATTATAGTATTTATAATAAAGAAATATTAGCTATAGTTTTAGCTTTAAAGAAATAGCGGGCTAAATTAATTAGTACTTGTAGGAACTTTTTTTTAGTTATTACTAATTATTAAGTATTAGAATATTTCGGAGAAAAATAATATTTTAACTTTAAATAAGCTAGCTAAGCTGTTTTATTTTTAAAATATGACTTTTTTATTGCTTTTTAGCTAAAAAAAGAAAATGTAGTAGCTAATACTTTGTCCTGTAAATAAGAGGACCTATAGATATAACAGGTAAAAAAGAAAGCTTACTAGCATTTTATTTTGTTTTAATTAATTATTTGGACTGCATTTGTTTAAAAAAAACAAGCTGTGTTATTATTATGTGTTAAAAAGGTACTTTAAAATGCTTAATTAATAGCTTATATACTATAGGAAAACTGTAAAGACTTTAATATAATAATTTATTACTAAAAAGCAACTATTATTACTATAAATAACTTTTAAAAAGTAAAAAATGGTTTAATTACTTATAAAGGTTAACTGATTGTTTTTAATTACTTGCTTTTATGCACTTAATTAATTAAGGAAATATATAAAGGGATGTTTATAGTTTACTTTAAATAAACTAAAATGCAATAATTAGTAGCTTAATGTTATTAATGGCCTAAACTAAAAAAGAACTATAATAAGTACGTTGTTAATTATATAGGTTGCTGTTTTATAAAAGTATTTTAAGATAAAACTTCTAATAAACTATAGCTGTTTTTTATTTTAGACTAAGTGTAGTGCTACTTGGTAATAAACTTTAAATAAATGCTTAAGAATAAATATAGGTATAATAACGCACTAGTAATAGTAAACTAACTAGGAAAACATACTTAGACAATTTTTTATATAATGTATATAACTATAAAAAATGTTGCAAAAATGTATTATAAAGGTTTTTTTAAAGTGTTTAATGTTTTTATAACTATTACTTTAAATTATAGGCTTTAGTTTATATTAGCATTTATAAATAAGTTATGCAAACTAATAAAAGTTATTTATGTTTTAGCTTTAATAAGCTATTATAAAATAGTAAAGTAAGCAAAAATTATAAATAAATATTTAAACTAGCATTTATGCTTTTATATGAATTATTATTAAAACGATTAGTTTAAAAGACTTTTTACTATAGATTATATATAAGCTGCAATATTATATAAGTTTATAGGACTATTTTTTTACGAAGTAGAAATGGGCTTTTTTATGTTATTTTACTTTAATTAAGAGAACTATATAGCTATAAAAAAGCTAAACAAGCTGCTTAAAAAAAAAAAGGAGCTATAAAAAAAAGCATAAAAAAAAGCATAAAAGATTAAAGAATTTGTTAATATTACAAAAGTATACTTAACTTAAACTTAAGATAAAATAATTTGTTTTGCTAACTAGTTATAATATAACTTTAATTTTAACGTTAGCAACTATATGTTTATTTTAAAGAAACAATAGTTATAGAAAATTAATAGGCTTTTTAATAAACTTAACTTTTTTATAATATAACAAAAGTTTAAAATCTTGTTTAAAAACAATAAATTATATATATTTAAAGTTTTTAAGTTATAAAAAATAAAGAATATTTATTATACTAACTGCTTACATAAGTACTTAAATAATTCTTTGCTTAAATAAATGTTTAAGAACTTTAAAGGCAAAGTAATTAAACCTAAAAGTAAAAAAAAGTTTGTAGTAAAAAAAATACAAGCTTTTTAATTATATTACTAGAAGCTGTAATATTAGGTGAATTAAAAGGGATAAAACTTAAATAACGAATGGTATTTTGCAGAAAACTTTAAAAATAGTGTAAAAGTTTTAAAGGAATTTTACGAGGTTAACCCTAACTTTATAGGACTTTCAGTGCGATTAAAAATATAGCTACAAGCTATAAAAAACAATTAGTTTAATGAGCTATATTTTAACAACAATAGGGCAATAGCAGCTAAAGAAAAAGTTATACAAAAAAGGAAGTATAAATAATTAAGAAGAGAAAAAAGGCTTATATTTATATAAAGGTAATAATATAAAACAAACAATTAAGAGTTTAACGTGTAAAAAAACTTGTTTAGTAGCATAATTAAATAAGGGCTTTAACTAAAGCCAACAAGCAAATACTTAAGGCTATTTTTTTTTTGGCTAAAAAGCAGTTAAAGACTAATTGTTTAAACTATGTAAGCAGCATTTTTTTTTTTAAGGGGGGGGTAGTTACGGTATAGTGATTAATGGCTTTATAGCTTTATGTTTTAATATAGCTAAATAAATGTAACTGCGCTACACTTTAATATAGCTAAGCTAGTTTATGTATATATATGGATTACTTAATAGTGTATAAACTACTTATTGGTTATATATACTATAATTTGGCTATTTAGCTACTTTTTACAAACTACTTTATAGAATAGCTTTTTCTTTTTTTATACTTAGATTTTAATATAAATCTAGCTTTTTAAATAAAGCTTTGTTTTTTAAGATAGCTTAACGTATAATATTAATAAGTTAAAATAAAAATATATTATATAATTTTGTTATTATTTTAGCTAATTTATAGTTTATTATAAGTAAATTAAAAATATAAATATAACTATTAATTAATATTAAATAAGCTTTATATAATTATATGTTTAATATATATATATTAAAACAAAGTATAATAATTTTTATATTATAAGCTATTTATGTTTTATATGTTTAAAAGAAAAAAAAGTTTATATAAAGCAAAGGTTCTTTTTTATATATAAAAACTTTGCTAGCATATAAGCTAAGCTAACACTAAAATTACTTTAGTTTATATAATAGCCTTTACACAAAGTGGTTTTTGTGCAAAACTTATTATATGTACTATATATAAAAGTTATAACCAATAATTAGTTATTTTAATAATAAAAGTATTATTAAAGCTATATAAAGCTTTAAAAACAAATATTAGCAAATTTTGCATTTAATTAAACAATAGAAAAGTTTTAGTAGTAAACTAAAAACTAAGTTATATAACTATTACGCAAATTGCTTAAATAAAGTAATTAATTCTAAATTAGTTAAAAATGCTATTATGCTTATTTAATATTAAAGCAACATTATTAATTGTTATTTTATTTAAAAAATATTATTTATAAAAAAATTAATAAAAAACCTAGCAATAATTTTATTTTATTAATAACTTTTTAAAACCTAGCTATATATACAAATAAAAAAAAAACTAAAAGCAATTTTACGTAAGCACAAAAAGCTTACTTTTAAACTCTTAAAAAGATCTTTTAAAATTTTAACAAAAAAAAAATAAAAGCACTACAAATTTATAAAAGTGTAAAACATAAATTTAGCACTTTGCTTAATACTATTAAATATTTATTTATGTAAACTAGATTTGTTTTTTTAGTAGTTTTTAATAACGTTGTATAAATACTAAAATATTAATATTATTATTTTAAAAAAATCGCAACGCTTATTAAACGTTATATAAAACGCTTTAAACTATAAAAACTTTAAAACAATAATAACGATATAAAGGATTTATTTAACACGTTTAATAATAATGTTATAAACATTACTTTAAAGCTACTATAATGCTACCTTAATAAAAACAGCAATAGTTAAACTGCTTATAACTTAGTTTATTTAAAAGCAAAAATAGTTACTTTATAGCATATAGTAGTACTAAGTAAAACAATAGACTTTATTAGCTAAATTTTAGCTGCAAAGCTATATAGCATTTTAACTTATATAAACACAAAAATTAAAAAAAGCTAACTTAAAACTTAATAGCATATAACTTATAATTATAATAATAAACAAGCTATAAAAAAATATCTAAACTAGCTTAGATATAGATTTAAGAACTTATAAATTTAAAAAAGCAATAAAAAGCAAAATAACGTTAGCTATAAAACGTTATGCTATTTTTTACGTTAAATACTATAGTAATAAAAACAATATTTTTAAAAACAACAAAGATAATAATACTACTAAAGCTTTGCTTACTAAAGCTATAAACGAAATTTCTACTTTTAATAATACTAAAAACAAACGCATTTAATAAAGCATTAAACAAGCCTTTAATACGCAAGCGTTAAAAAAAACGCTTTAACGTAATAGTTATTAAAGCTAATAATCGTTTAATAATATTTACATTAGCTTATTTAATAATAGCAAGATTTTTCTAATAGTAGCTCGCGCTAAAAAAAAAAAAACATTTAGTTTACGCTTAGCTTTAAACTTCAAAAAAAAAAACAAAAGGTTTAACTTATTTTAATTATTTATGTTTATATACTGCTGCTTAAAACAAAAAACAAAGCAAAAAGTAGTATAAACTTTAAAAAAATATTAAAAAAAAACCGTTTATTAAAACATAAACATATGCGCAATAAAACTTTAATAACTTAATCCGTTTAACTATATTGCTTAATAAAACGCTGTTTTATAAGAAGTTATTCTGCAAAAAGCTATTTTAGAAAAAGTTAATCCTATAGAAATGTTGTTTAAAGATATTATTATAAAAACATTGTTTAAAAAACATTGTTTAAAAAACATTGTTTTAAAAACATTGTTTTAAAAAAGATTATCTTTAAAACGTTGTTTTAGGAAAAAAAAAATTGTTTTTAAAACGCTATAAAAAAAATATAACTGCATATAAACTATTTTTTAAAGCATATTACAAAAAAAACAATATTATATATAAGTATAAAAACTAAGCAAACAATAAAAACATTATCTTTTTTTATAAAAGCAGCAAATGTTAAGTTATTTATAAACGCTATTTATAAATAATATCTTGCTTTAAAACACTGTTTATAAACACTGTTCTAAAATAGCGTTCTAAAATAACGTTTATAAATAATGTTTAGCTAAACATTATTTATAAACGACTTTTTAGCTAGTTTATTTTTAATTAACAACTGGTTTTTTAACTTCTTAGTGTTTAAACTATAACATTAAGCGTTAAGTTTACTATATTTTTAGTAATATTTTGCTTTAGTTTTAAAGCAAATTATATAGCTTTATATATATATTTTTAATATTTAATTTTATATTGCTTTAATAAAACTTTTATTATAGCAGTTTTAAAGTATAGCTTTAGCTAAAATATTTAGCTAAAAAATTATTATAATATAGCTTAATAAATTAAAAATGTATACCTTTTTTAAAAAATAGATAAATTTTGTTTTTATAGCAAACTAAGGATTTCTTTATTAACTATTAAAAATTTATAAGCTTTTTTGCTTTTAATTGCTTTATAATTATATAATATTTAAGGTTTTTTTTTAAACTTTTTAAATAAAGTTTTTTAGCTTTTTAAAAGCTTTTAAATCTTTTAATTTCTTTAAGCTTATAGTTATTTATATATGTAAAAATATAACTATTTAAATAAAAAAAGCTTTTTTAGTAAATATAGCTTTAAAATATAAAGCTTTAGTTTAATGTTACGAAATTAGCACAGGGGTGGTTTTTAGAGCGGCTTAATGCTTTTATATATATTATGCACCTCTTTTTTTGCTAGCTAAAGCCGAAGTTATGTAACGATTTACCTAGCTTACTAAGCTTATAGTAATTTAAAGCTTACTAAGCTTATAGTAATCTAAAGCTTATTAAGCTTACAGTAATTTAGTGCTTACTAAACTTGTAGTAATTTAAAAAAAGTTACTACTTTTTTTACTTTTTTTTTGTTTATATAATTATATACTTCTTGTATTTAGTTATTTATTTAGTTTTAGTTTTTTAGCTATTAATTTTTTTATAACTACTAAACACTAATATACTTATTACTTTTAATCTTTTAAAACCTTTATTAATGCATAGTAATAAAAGTACCCTAAAAACTTTCTTAACGAACTACTATTAAAGATTTTATTATTACTTGCAAATTAAAACTCCAAAAGCAAACCTGTTATATTAATATATAATAAGTTTATTATACTTTAATAGCTCTTTAATTAATAAAACCTAATATATAAAAACAAATATTAGTATAAAGAGTTAAATAACAAACGATTTATAAAATAAACTCTTAAAAATATACTAAAAAAATATTTAAAAAACAAAAATGCTAAATAGCATTACGTAAATAAACTTTACTTAATAACTAATAAAACTAAATTTAAGTTATACTACTAAAAATAAAAAGTTAAAAGTTAAGTTTAAAAATCTTAAAGACTTTTAGAACTAATAACGTACTAAAATAATAAACCTTAACATTTTTATTAGCTACTTTTATTAAAAAAAAAGCAGTAATAAAAGAAAAAAAGTTAAGCAGTAGTAATAAAAAAAAACTAACGTTAATACTAGCACTATAAAGTAAACTAATTGCTTTAACTTAAAAAATAGCTTAAATACTAAGCGTTATAACTTTTAAACTAGCATAAATACTAGCTATAATAATTAAAGCAGCAATAATAACTGCTATTATAATAAATTAAGGCTTTAAACAAGTAATTATACTATAATTAACACTAATATTACTACTAGTAAACCTAACGCTTATTTTTACTACTATTACACCTAAAATAATAACTTAAAATAAAAAACCTAACCTTTTACTACTATTACTACTTTTACTATTAAAATTATTTATAATATTAAGAATGCTAAACATTAAAGGTTTTAAACTTATTGCTTTAAAGCTTTATAATAAATCTATAAATATAAAAGCCTTTTTAATTTATGCTAAACTTTATTTAAAATAGCACTTTATTATTATTACAAAAAAGAACTAAAAAGTAATAATTATTTTATAATTCTTGTTAAAAAAAGTACTAAAATAGTTTTAACTTATTTTAAAAGATTTCCTAAAAGCTAACAAGTTAATTAACCTTAAGCTAGAAATAAAAGAAATTTTTAAGAACTATATTAAGTTTAAAAATTAAATAAAAGCACTATTTAAAAATACCTAAAAAGCAAAACACGCAAAAAAAGCATTTTACTGCTTAAAACAAACAAAAGTAGCAGCAAATTATGCTATAAAGTTTAAATAATTAGTAGCAATCTTAAAATTGCTTAAGCTTGCATTATTTTATTTATTTTATAGTAAACTTAAAACTTAAGTTTAAAACAAACTATATAAAATAAATAAACTAGTAAAAATTAATATATATATTAATAAAGCTATTATAATTAATTAATAATTATTTAACTAGTACTTTAAAACTAAAAGAACTAAAAAAAACAAGAAAAAAAATACTTAAAAAAGTATTAAATAAAGATTTAAACAAATTAATAAAGTTCAGAAATAATAACTTTAAAATATATCTAAAATTAAATATTATAACTGCAAAAAAAAAGAACACTTTTAAAAACAATGCTAATCTAAAAAAAAGAACAAAAAAAAAAGCTATAAAAAAGGAAAAATTTCTTAACCTAAGAAAAAAATACAAGTTATAAAAGTTTAAAATAACAAAAAACAATAAAACAATTTAAAAAATACATTTTTAAAGCAAAAATATAAAGTTGCTATTTTAAGTTAAAACAAAAGTATTACATTAAACAAATTTAAATGCTTTATTTATATAAGTTAAAATAAATAAGCATATAAATATTATTTAAAAGCTTTATAATTATTAAAACAAATTATAAAAAAATATATTTGCTATATAAACAATTAAAGTTATTTAGTATATAACCTAAAAAAATAGTTTAATTAAAAATAGCAAACAATAAAAAGTAATAAATTAACGTAGTTAGCAAACTTATAAAACTATAAAAACTTTAAACTATTAAAGCTTAAAATGTAGCTTAAAGAAAAGTTATGTTTAAAAAAACAAAACTATAATTATAAATAATATAGTTATTAAACTAATTATAAACTACTAAAACACTTAGTTGCTAAATAAACTTAAAAAAACAAAACTTATAAAACTTTAAAGCAAAAATAAATAAAATTAAAAGCTATAAAAAATACTATAAAAAAAAAACTAATAAAAATAAATGAAGTATTTTTATAGCTTAAACTGCTTTAAATGTAATAAAACAAAAAAGCATTAATAATTAGCATAAAAACTAATATGTTTTAAAAACTAAAACTAATAATTTAATTAATTATTAAAAGTTATTACTATAACAAAACTATAATAAAAAATAATAATAATATTTTACGCCTAAAAAATTTAAAACATAATAAAGTACTATAAAATTGCTATATAGTATACTATTATTATTAATATTTACTTAATAAACTAAAGAATAATTAGTTTTTTAAACAAATTGCAAAAATAAAAATACAGAACTTTTATGAATTAAAATGGTTAATTATAACTATAGTTTACTATAAAGATTTACAAAGATTTGTAATATTTAAAAAAAATTTTAACTATATTTATAATACTATTTTAAAAAAATGTAAAAATAACTGCTATAAATATTACTAGCTAATTAAAGCATAATTATATTAAAAAATAGTTGCTAAAAGCAAAAAAGCTTAAAAACTATAATTTAAAGCTTAATTAAAAGTAAAAACAAAACAAAGTATAATAATATCTAAAGTGCAAAATAAAATAAGCACTTAAACATTTTACAAAAAAAAATCAAAAAACAAAATAAATATTCGCTAAAAAAGCAGCAAGTAGCTAAAAAAACTAAAGCCTTACGTAAAGTTTAATGCAATAACTAGCAAAACTAATTTAAAGTTAAACTTATATATTAAAAAAAAAAGTATAATATTTTAATTAATTTAAAAGCATAAGCTAATATAATTTTATTTAAAGTAATAAAACAAAATAAAATTTTTTAAAAATATAAACAAAAATTCCAAAAAATTAAAAGATTTAATAAAAGTACTTCTAGCTATAATAACAGTTATATACTTAAAAAAACTAAACTTTTTAATATATTTATATAAAAACATAAAAAACAAATTATATTAAATATTGTTAATATATTTAATTATAACATTATTTTAAGAATATTATAGCTAAAAATTAGTAATTTTTTAATTTAATAAAAAGTAAAAACTATTAATTAAAAAAGTAAAAAACAAAGCAAAAAAATTAGAAAAATTGCAAAAAAAATCTTAAACAAAATACTAAAAGTATATTATAAATTTTATAAACTATTCAAAAAAAAAAAAAAAAAAAAACTTCTTAAATATAGCTTATAAAATTATTATATTTTTATTAAAAAAAAATATTAATTAAAGCTTTATTAAATATATTACATAAGCTTAAATAAAACAAACGCTTTATAAAAATACATTTAGAAAAATCTAGCAAAAAAATTTCTAAAAAAATTTTAGTTATTTGCTAAATATCTTATAGTACTAATACTTAAAATAAAAAATAAAAAACAACTAATTAATAAAAAAAAAAAACTAATATAATAAGTAATAATTAATTATTAACTATTAAATGTAATTATTATTATAAATAAATACTTTTTTACTTTGCTAGTAACTATAAAAAAAAACATTAGTTAAGCAAAATAGTTTATAACAGTTAATATTTTAAATAAATATTATATTATTAAAATAGCTAAAGAAAAAAAATAGAAAACTGCTATATAAACAATATATAAACTATATAAATACATAATTATGCTATAAAAACTACAAAATATACTAGCTAGCTTTTAACATATAATAATAATAATTTTACAGAAGTTTTTAAACAAGTTTATGTTTATTTATTTAAATAATATTTTAATTTACTTTAAAACACTAAAAAAACACAAAAAACATATAACTTAAGTATTAAAAATATTTAAACAAACAAAATTACAATTTAATACAAAAAGGTATATATAGTATATATAAAAAATTAACTTTTTAGGATTTATAATTACTTTAAAACAAATATAAATTTAACAGTTAAAAATTAACATAGTATAAAACTAGAAAATATTTAACTTAGCTACTGTTATAAATATATAATAAACATTAAAATTTTTAAACTATGTTTAAATGTTAATTTAAAACTTTAAGAAAATAGCATTTTACTTTATAAAGTATATAAAAAAAAAATATAAAAAAAAATCCTTTTTAATTTTAAAAAAAGCCCGAAAAGCTTTTAAAAAACTAAAACTAAAAGTTACTTTTAACTTTATAGTTAAACTACTTAATCCACAGAAAAAAAAAAGGCTAAAAATAAATACTTTAAATAATATAATTGCAGAAGTTTTAAAACAACTAAAAAACAACAAAAAATAGCACTTAATAGCTTATTATTTTAAAGCACTATAAAACGTAGTATTATAATACTTTATATATAATAAAGAACTGCTTATAATTATTACAGCATTTAAAAAGTAAAAACTGTTTTTTATAAAAACTACAAAGCTAATTAAAATTTATTTAAATTATTAAAACCTAACAAAATTTATAACTACATAAAAGATTATTAAACAACATAAAAATTAAATAGTTTTTTTTTTTAAGTTTAACTTTAAAATATATTACATTAAAAAAAAAAAAACATTTAAGCAAATATACTTAATTAATAAAGTTAAAAGGGATTTAAAATTCTAAAAAAAAACATTTAAGTATTATATTCTTAAAAAAATAAAAGCTTAAAAATTAAAGTTATACTTAAAAACCTTATAAATATATAGCTACAATAAGCTTATAACTTAGAAAAGTTAGCATAACTACAAAAATACAAAAAATCAAAAAATAACAAGTTAATATATAAACATAAGGTTTATTTACTAGAATTTTTATAAAACAAGTTTATTAAGAGATTTTATAAATATTTATTATATAAACACTAAAAAGCAACAAAAACAGTTAAACAATTATAAAAAAAATACAATTTTTTAAAACTATAAAACATAGTTAAATCTATTATAAAAAAGTGCAATATTTGTAATAAAGCTAAAATAGCTTAATATAAGCTTTATAAACTACTATAACTTATATAAATACTTAAATAAGCATAGCACACTATTGCTTAAAATTTTATTATAGTACTACTTTTATTAACTAATTTAGTTATAAAAATACAATATAATAAAATATAAGTTATTATTAATAAACTTACTAAATATGCTTATTTTTTATTATTTAAAAAAAATGCAACAGCTAAATAACTTACATACGCTTTTATACGCTAATATTTAAATAAGCATAAGCTACTAGCAAAAATTATTTTAAACTAAAATAAATTGTTTATTTTTAAGTTTAAAACTAGCTTTTTTAAACTTATTAGTATTAAACTAAAGTTTTTAACTGCTTATTACTTATAAACAAATAAACAAACAAAAAAACTAAACTAAATATTAAAATAATATTTATAAAGTTATATTAATTATTAATAAAACAATTAAGTAAAACTATTATTAATAGCACAAATTTTATATAATATATTAACAAACAAAAATATAAACATATTTTTATATAAAGCTATTTATAAATAGCAAGCAACTACTAAAAAACAAAAAAAAACATTAATAAAAATACTTGTTATTTTAACTATAATACTTTAAGTAAAAACTATTATAATAAAAATTAAAACGTTATAAGCTAAACTATAACTACGCTTTTAATTTTTATAACAATAAATATTAGTATATTATAACAAAAAACAAACTAAAAAATTAACCTTTAAAAAAAAAAACAAGGTTTATTTGCTATAACAAAAACAAAATGTAAACATTAATATTTTCTAAATTAAAACAAAACAACTAAGCAATAAATTAAAATTTAAAAAACTTAACCTTTTTAAGATTAAAAAAGTTATTTTATTTATTAACTATAAACTGTTATTACTAAAAAATATGCAAATTTACTTTATTTTTTATATTTTTTTACTAGAACTAGTACTTATTAAAACACTTATTAAAACATAACTAAAAATAAAAACAAATTAAAACGTTTATAAGGTTAAAAGTATACTAGATTTCTGTTAAAATAATAATAACCTAAAGTATTTTATTAAATAAAAAAAATACTTATATACTAATAATACTTAAGAACTTAAAAAACACTTAAAAACTGCTAAAATAATTATAAATTAGTTTTATTACTAATATTTTAACTGCTTAAAACTAGAAAAAAAAAGTTAACTTTAAAAAAAACGCTTAAAAAATCTTAATTAAACTTAAATAAAGCAGCTTGCGTTGCTTTAGCTTGCTTTTTTTGTTATTTTTGCTTTTTTGCTAGCGCTTTTTGTTTTTTTTTAATACGCTTTATTTTATTTAGTTCATTTAAGAACTAAAGCTTTTATTAAACTATTTTAATACTTTTTGCTTTTAAAAAACATTTTTGTATATAAAGCTAAGCTAACTTGCTTAAAACAAAATTAAAGCTATTTTAAGCTTATTTTAATTTTTTTTAAACTAAAAATAGCTATTGCTTTATTTGCTTTTTTTTTTTCTTAAAACAACAATATTTAAAAACTATATTATTAATTAAGTTAATTAAGACTTCTAATCTATTGCAAAAGTAATTAGCACGTACGCATTTAAAACAATAAAACATATTATTTGTTATTTTGTACGTTAATAATTAATTAAAGCAGCAAAAGCAAAACATAACTTTATAGCTAATAAAATTAATAAAAAAAGCAAAAATAAGTTTTTGCTTTGTTTTAAATAAGCAGTTAGTTTTTTTAATATGTTTTAATATTATAACATATAAAAAAAAAAGAAAAAAAAATACTTATAAAAAATTGTTAAAACAATAATTCTAAAAAAAAAGAAATAATATTATAAAATTAGCACAAAGGTAGTTTTTAAAGCAGCTTAATGCTTTTATATATATTATATACCTTTTTTTTTGCTAGCTAAAGCTAAAGTTATATAATAACTTATTTAGCTTACTAAGCTTATAGTAATTTAAAGCTTACTAAGCTTATAGTAATTTAAAGCTTATTAAGCTTATAGTAATTTAGTGCTTACTAAACTTGCAGTAATCCAAAAAAAGTTATTACTTTTTTTACTTTTTCTTTATTTATATAATTATGTATTTCTTATATTTAATTATTTACTTAGTTCTAGTTTTTTAGCTATTAATTTTTTTATAACTGCTAAGCATTAATATATTTATTACTTTTAATCTTTTAAGACCCCTATTAATGCATAGTGGTAAAAGTACTCCGAAAACCTTTTTAACGGACTACCGTTAAGAATCTTATTGTTACCTATAAATCAAGACCCCAAAAGCAAACCTGTTATATTAATGTATAACAAGTCCGTTACATTTAAATATTAAAATATAAATTAAAAACTTTAATTTGTTATATTACTATAAATTTTTTTTTTAATGTTAAAAAAATATTAATATTATTAAGCAAAATAGCTATATAATTAAAATAACATAAAAAAAAATTAGCTTTATTTTTTTTGCTTGCTTAATATGTAATAATAAAGTAAAAAAAAGCTAATAATAAATATTAATAAGCTTGCTTTTTATTAAGCTTTAATGTTTTTATAAACGCTTAAAAGTTAATATAATTAATTAATATTTTAATTAATAAATTGCTTTTTTATAAATAATATTACTAATGCTTAAAGCAATTTATTATTATAAGCATTTTTTAGTTAAACGTATTATATTATATTTTTTTTTAAATAGCTTTTAAAAATAAAACGTAATTAATTTAAAAATACTTTAATTATTTTGTTAAAATAAATTTTTTGCAAAAGCTACTTTAAAGAAATTAGTTTTTAGTTATATTTGTTTTTTAAGGTTAAAATATATAAAAAAAATGGCTTACTGAAATATATTTTAAAAGTTTTTAAAAGCTTTTCTTTTAAAACTATTTAAAGAAATTTAACTTTATTTTATTTTTGTTATGTTTTTTTTTAAATATTTAAACAAAAATATAGCAATATAAAATTATTTGTTTATAAAACAGCAATAAAAATTATAAAACTTTAAAAATTATTATAACATTTAATAAATATTTAATATAAGCTATTATTAAATAATATTTATATATAAAAAGTTTATTTTAATTTTTTAGCTAAAAATAATATAACTTAAAAATTTAATTTTTTTTTAATAAAATTAGCACTTAAATAATTTAGCATATAGCTTTACTTTTTATAGTTTTTTAATAATGTTTTAAATATATTTTATATAAAAATCTTTATTTAAAAAAAAAATAAACATATTATTAAAAAATATGCAATATAAAATATATTTATTATGTTAAATAAGCTTTATACGATTATACGTTTAACACATATGTGCTAAAATAAAGTATAATAATCTTTGTATTATAAGCTATTTATGTTTTATATGTTTAAAAGAAAAAAAGGTTTATATAAAGCAAAAGTTCTTTTTTATATGTAAAAACTTTGCTAGCATACAAGCTAAGCTAACACTAAAATTACTTTAGTTTATGCAATAGCTTTTATACAGAGTAATCTTTATGCAAAACTTATTATATGTATTATATATAAAAGTTATAACTAATAACTAGTTATTTTAACACTAGCTACTTTTTTTTTAGTTATAATTCCTTTTGTATAATGTTATTTAAAAGAAATAAAAAGAATGGTTTTATAGGAAGTTAAACATTTAGTACTTTAGTTTTTGCAAAAAAAAAGGTGCTTATATGTTTGCTCTTTTTAAACTTTATAGTTATATAAAGCCTAAGTTTAAAAGTAATTACTTTTTAAGTAAAGCACTTAAACTTTTGTACGGTTTAGTTGCTATTAATATAATTAAAGTTCTTTATTTTTATTATTATATAGCTAATTAATATTAGCTAATAATATAAAGTAAAGTATTAGCAGTAAGCAATTTATATTAAAGTTAATTAAAGGTTTTTTTTTTGTATAGCAGCAAGTTTAATAATATACTAAAGTATAAAAGCTAGGCTTTATTTATAAAAAAAGCCTGAATTTTGTAGTACTTTTTGTTGCTTTTATATCTTTAAACTTTTTATTTTGTATAGCTGCTTATTTTACTATTAGCTGCTTTATACGCATATATATATACTTATAACAGCTTTACACTTAGTTATTTTTATATATATACTTATATATATACATATATATACTTATATAATAACTGCTTTATTATAGTATAATATTAGCAGTTATTAGCTTTGTGTTATAAGCTAAAACAGTAGTTATAACGTTATATAACTACTAATTAATAATTTTAATAATTAACTGTTTTTTTAGTTGCTATATATAAATATATATATTTGTTTTTTTTTTTATATAGCTTATTATTTAAGTAGTTTGCTAATAATTGTTTATTATATAAAAAGTAATAAGTTTTAAGTTATATTAATGCTTTTAGTTAATATTAAGGTTTAAATTTTATATAATGCTTTAATTATTTTTATTATAGCTTAAATAATTCGTTATAAAGGCTACTTTTGTGCAATATTTATTTAGTTATATAGCACTATAGTTGCTTTATATAGCTAAAATACTTGTATAAACTACAAAAGCTTTTTATTTTAAAGTTATTAATAAGTAATAAAATTTTAAAGTAATATATATATTGCGTACGTTTAGTAATTATATAGTGCTTATTATAATTATTATACTTAAATAAATAAAAAAAGGTTAAATATTATATAGTAGTTTAGTAAAAAAAGTAAAAAAAAATATTAAGCACTTATATATAGCTTAAAAGATAATCGTATAAAAGAAAATATAAAATTTGCAATATTTTATAGTTTTTAGTAGTTTTTTTAAAGTTAAATATATTTGCTTATTGCTTTTTTACTTATTATATAATTATTATAATAATTTTTGTATAAAAGTATTCTTTTAACTTTTTTTTTTTAATTTGTTTATATAAAAGTTATTTTTATTTCTTTTTTATAAATGCTTTTATTTATATAGTTAGTTAGTTTATAAATATTAATGTCTTTAGCGCTTAGTTTAGTGTTTTTTTTATAAACGCGTTAGCTAAATTATTTTTGCTATTAATTTATTATATATTAAAAATCTTTTTTTTTTATATAACTTTTTAAGTAATATAATATTAATTATAAGGCGTTCTTTTTAGGTAGTTTTTAGCTTTATTAAACAGTTATATAATAATTTCAAGTTTAAATATAATATAGTAAAAATTAAAAGTATTTTTAGCATAGCTATAATTTTCTAAAGCGTTATATAAAAAGCTATAGTGTTATTAAAGCTATTTATTATGTTATATAATTTGTTAGCTAATATACTTTATATTATTTACTTATACTTACTAAAGTTTTAATATATAATGTTTCTTTTAATTTTAAAAGCTAGGTTTTTTTTTATATAATGCTTTATTATAAGTATAATAATAAATCTAAGTTATAAAGTTATATTAGTATTATTTGCAAATAAACTGTTTATAAAAATAAATAGTTTTATATAGCTTAAGTTTAAAAATATAAACATTAATCCGTAGTTATAATTATTTATTTGCTATTTAACTTTATAGTTTAAATTTTTAACATTTATTAATGTTAAGTTAGTTATTTAAGCAGTAGCTATAAAGTTATATATAGCTTTTAATTAATAAATGCTGTTTATATAAGCATTACGTATATATTAAAAAATATATTGCTATATAGCATTTTTTGTATAAAAGTTAATTAAAGGTAGTTAGTTTGCTTAACTTTTTTATATAAGCGTTATATTTTTTTTATACAAAAAAATAACTTAACTACTATTAAATTTAATAAAGTAATCTTGTTATAAAGTTTTTTTTAGTTTTATATAAAACTTTGCTTTATATAACTTACGTTTTTTTTTCGCTAAAAATTTAAGTATAGCAAAGCTAAACGTATTATTTATTTATAAACTTATAATACTAAATTTATACAAAAGTTCTAATATAAACAACAAATATAAGTTATATATAAAGACTATTATACTAAGTTTTTTATAGTAATATTAGTAGTAAGTTTTAAACTAATATAGTTTTAATGTAGCTAAGCTATATAATAATTATATAATTTATATAATAGTTTTTTTAAAATACTTTAAAACAAGTTTAAAAAGTAATTATGCAAAAATCTTTTATGCAAGCTTGTTTTTTAATTATATATACGCTTATATAATATTTAAAAGCTTGCTTAAAGCATTAAAGTCTTAAATTAGCAAAAGGCTTAAAGCTAATAATAGCTATTAGTTTATTTGCTAAATTATTAGCAATTAAGTTAATATAGTTTTTTTTTTTATATTATTATAGCTTTATATAATTAATTTAAACTTTTTATATAGCTTAGTTGTTTTTTTTTTGATTTTTTATATAAAGCAAAACTTAAAAATTTAAATATTATTATGTTTGTTTAAATTATATTTTACGAACTAAAAAACACTTTATATAATAAAGTTATTAATTTTTATAGCGTTTAATTTTTTAAATAAAACGCTAAAAGTGCTAATAATGCTATTTTTACATAATTTTACTACTAAAGCATAGTTTTGTTTTTTTTTTAAAATTAAAAATAAGTTACTAATATTTTATATAAACGCTATAAAAAAGTTTTTAGCTTTTTTAAGTTTTTTGCGTTTTTTTTATATAGCTAGTTTTATAGCTAATTTTATAGCAGTTATATTTTTTTTTTTACTATTTATTAAAGTATGTTTAATTATATAATAGTATAGCTTAACTTATATTTATTTAAAGTAAATTAAGCTGTTTATAAAATTAATAATTATATTAAGTTTTTTAATTAATTATATTTCGTATAGTTTTTTTTAGCTTTGTTTTTTATGCTATATAAAGATTTTATTGCGTAAAAATAAAAATAATACTTTATATAAAGCTAGCTTATTACGTTTATAAATTACATAGCTAATTTTAACTTTTGCTTGTTTTTTATAAAGCATTTTTATAGCTTTTTTAATTGCTTTAGCTTTTTGTATAATATTTAGCAAAAAAAAAAAAGTTTTAATTAAATTTTAAATATGCCTTAAATATAAAAAGCATTAAAACTAAGCTATTAAGCTTTATAATATTATTTAAAGCTTTAATTACTATTTATAAAATTAACTTATTTGTTATATAATAACTTAGTTTAGCTTTTAATATATTATATATATAATAAAAACGTTTATATACTTTTTTTATTTTGTTAATAGCTTAATAAGCTTTAATAAGTATTTTTTAGTACTTTATATTTATAATTTTAGCTTAGTTTTAAAATTCTTTAAATAAAAAGTTTATATTAAAGTTATATATAATATAGTTTAAAAGTTTTTTATATATATTAATTTAGCATTTATATAAAGCTTTTTAAGCATTTTATATAAACATAAATTTTAAAAATATAGCTGCTTAAAATAATATAGCTATATTAATTATATATAAAACTTATTTATTATTTATTTATATAGCATTAATTATAACTTTATAATTAAAATTGCAATTATTTTTAATTATAAACTTAAAACAATAAAGTGCTTAGTTATATAATTAGTAATAATAGCAAAACTTCTAGATTTTTTTTAAAGTAAAACAATTAATATTATAGCTTATATAACTAAGCATATTATATAATTTTTTTATATAAAAATATTTAAAGCATTTATAAAGCTTTTAAAGTTTTATTTTTATAAAATATAAACTTGCTTTATATAAGCTAATATTAAAAAACAAGTGTTTTTATTTTTATATAATAAAAATAGTTTTTTTGTTTTATTATATAATAATATTTTTTATGTTATTAAAGTATGCTTTTAAGCAATTAATATTTTTTAATAAAAATAAAAAAAAAGGAAAATATTTAAAATATAATATATAGTTATACTAAAAGCGTTTCTTATTTATATAATATTTATAGTACTTATAGTATTACTTTTACTAAAACAAATATAAGCGCTATTTAAAGTTTAACTAACTTTTATATAAAAATATATTTAAAAGTATACTTTTAATTAAGCTTTTTTTATTATTAAATAATTAAAAGCATTAATATTTTAAAGTTTACTTTAGTAATTTATATAATAATAATTACTTAATATAAACTAATTATATAGCACTATTATTTTATAGTTTTAAATATTTTCCTTTGTTATATAATAAAAAAATATGCTATTTATTAAATATTAAGTAGTTTAATTACTAAATTTTTTATTAATATTTTTAGTACTGTTGTTTAACTTTAGATATTTTTTATATTTTATTACGTATAAAAAGAATTTTTTTAAAATAAGTTTTTAGTTATAAATTATTTTTTACGAATTAAAAAATACGTTTTTTATATAAGCTTTTTTTTAAGAAGTATAGCATATTAACTAGCAGCTTTTTTTTTAGCAAATAAAGCATTTCTTGTTTATATAAAAGTTTTAGTTTTTTTAGTTATAGCTTTAAAAATAGTTTAATTATTTAATTAGTTAATTTAATAACTTTAGTATAAATTTAAGTTATTAATTTTTTATATAGTTATAATTATATTTTTAGTTTATAAAATATAATTTATTGTTTTTTTATATAAAAGTTTTTATTATATTATTTAACGTTATATATAAATATACTTATAAATTAACAAAAAATTTTTTATATATAAGTTTTTAAAAAATTAATGTTATAGCTAACTTTAATATACTTTAATATACTTATATAACGTTTATATTTAATTAAATTTTGCTTTAATAATTAGCATTAAACGTTTATTATGTTTTTTTAAGCTTATTAAGCATTAATTTAAATATTTTATATAAAGCTAAGTTTAAGTTTTTTTTTTTTATTTATATAAAAAAAACTATTATTTAGTTAGCTTAATATTAGCTATAGTTTATATTAATATTAAAATAAGTATTTATTATATAATATATTTTTTTTTAAGTTTTGTTTAAACTAATATAGTTAATAAAAAAGTTCTTTATATAACTTTTTAAAATATATAAAAATATAATATAATATTAGTTTTTTATAATTTTAATATATTAGCAAGCAATAATAAATAAACAAGCTTTATTATATAATAAGTTATATAGCTTACTTATATAATTTTAGCTTAAGTTTTAGCTTTTTTAAAAAGTAATATATTTATTAAAAAATATAAATTTGTTTTATATAAACTTTATTAAAAGTAAGTTAAAAAATATACTTTTAATAGCTAAATTTAATATTATATAAATATATATTTTTTGTTTTAATATTTATAATAAATAATATTAAACAAAATATTTATATATTAGTTAAAAAATTAATTTATAGCTTATGTTTATTATATAAAAATCAAATAGCTTAAAAAAATTCTAATGTTTAATATTTAGCTAAATTAATTATAATTAGTATTTATGTTATTATGTTTAAAATTATACGTTAAAACTTAGGTTTTTAAAAGGTAATTTAGTATATAAATAGTTTAAAAAGTTTTAACTATTATATAAAAAAATATTTAGCTATTAGTTTAATGTTAAAAATATTATTAATAGTTAAATAATTATTATATAATAAATATTTAATAGTTTTTTTAATTTTTTAATTATAAAATTTTTATAAGCTATTTTTATAAGCTTTTAAATAATAGTTATTTTTAATATAAAGTAAATTTTTTTTAACTTAAGGTTTTTAAGCAAAGCGTTTTATATGCTTTAATAAATTTCTTAAAAATAATTTTCTGTTTATTTTTTAAAAGTTTTAATAAACTTTTTTTAAAAATAATCCAGTAGTTTATAAAAATATAAATAGTTAATATAATAAAATACTAGCTTAATATTTAGCTTAATTTTAATTATATAGCTAAAATTAATTTTTTAGCTTTATATTTTAAAATTAATTTAAACATTTATTTATTATATGCTTATTAAAACATTTTTAGCTAAGGTTTTATATATAAAAATAACTAGCTTTAACTTTAAAAGCATTATAAGCAATTATTTGTTTTTTTAAAACATAATAAATTTAATTAAATTATATAATATATTTAATTTTATATTTAAGTTATATAAATTGCTGTTTTGCTTTTATATAGCAATATAGTTAATATATTACTTAATGTTTATATAGCAATATAGTTAAAAAAATAATAAAATTGCTTGCTATTTTTTTTATTTTGTTTTTAGTATTAATAAATAAGTTAAAAGTTTAGCTTTTATACGTAAAAGTTATGTTTTATGGCTTATAAGGGCTATAAGCTATACATATATTATAAATATTGTATAATTAGTATGTAAGTGGTGTAATAGCTATAACTTCATTGCTAAGTAAGTAGCTTACTAATTACTTTATTAAACCTAGTGTGGCTTTACTAGATCTAGCTTACTAGAAAAAGGTCTACGCTATAACTTAGCTAGCTAAACTATTTTTACTTTTTTAGCTAATAATTAAAGTGTATTTTTAGTTAATATTATATTTTACTGCAGGATTATAACGTTGTAATAATTATTAGTTTTTTGAGAAGGCTATTAGTAGCTAAATTTTGTATTTATGCTAGCTATAGCTAAAAATACCTGTTTTTTAGTATATTTTATATATAACTAGAAGTATTTTGCGTTTATATTGGTATTTTTTTTTTTTGTTTGCTTTTTAATGAATATTTTGCTGCGAATTCTTTGTTTTAGTATTAGTATAAAGCTTTTATAAAACAAACTTGTAATAAAAACAGCTTTGATTTATATATAAAGTTGTTTTTGCGTGCTTGTTTGGTGTTTTGCTTGGAGTTTTTTATTAGGTTTGCCTTTTGTTAGACTGCTTTTTTTTTTTTTTTGTTTGCTTTTTGTTAAACGAACTCATTATATATCGCGTGTACTTTTTTATATATATACTTTTATTTTATACTTTAATTGCTGTTGTTTTTATTATATAGTATATTTGGAACTATGGCTAAGAGTTTAACCCTTTAATAAATCTAAGGCTTAATATAAGCTACAGTATAATACTTTTATGATACTTTTATTGCAACTTATTAATACTTTTATAAAGCTTTTATTTATTAGATTAAATAGTTAAAGGCTATTTATGCTGCTAAGGTAGTAAAGCTTTAAGTTACTTAAAATGTTAATATGGCTGCTTTTTTGATTTGTAAGCTTTGTTTTGTATTATTAAACTCCTTTTTGTTGATTGGTTTAGCTAAGTTTAATGTGTGGCTTTTTATGTTAGAGGGCAAACTTGACGTTAACAGTAAAGCAATTAGGTTAGCAAAAGCAAAGTTTATGTATATATACGGCCGTTTTAATTAAAAAGTACAACAGATTGTATGCTTATAGTTATTTGCTGTAAATAAGACCAAGTGGAACTTTTTAAAGATTATAAAAGCTTTATAACGTATATATTATAATTTAAACAAGATTATACAAGCGTTATATAAGCTAAAAGCTATAAATATAAAAGATATTAATTTAATACGTACGTTTTTTATAAATTGGGAGAAAAATAGCTAGGATGTAGGTATTTTTATTTAACTAGATGCTTTTTGTATATAAAAGCTATATGCTGCGTTGTTTTTTAAGCTATAAGCTAAGTTAAAAGATTATAAGGTTATTTTAGATAATTATAATAAATTTGTTAAGCTATTGCTTTAGCTAAGTAGTGGTTATAAAAGTGAATATAAGCTAGCGCATATAAATATAAGTAGTATAACAAGTATTATATTTATGAATATTAGGTTATTAGAACTTAACTAAGTTAAACGCGTTAAGTGGCTTTTTATGCTAGCTAGATTTTTTATGCTTTTAATTATTATAACTATTTAGATATTAAAAGGACAAATAGCAGCTAATTTTATTAAAAAAAAGCGTTTAAAGCGTTGTTAGCATAATAAGTGTAAAAGGTATAAATTATTAGCTTACTAAGTAAAGGTTTATATACTGTTGCTATACAAGGATTATATTAAATTTTATTGCAATAAAGAGAATTAAAGTAATGACCCTTATGGAAATTTTTTGTAACTATACAAATTATATAGTAAACAAAGATTAAGAGAAGTAGTTATGCTTTATGGCTTATAAAAGCTACAAGCTATACGTATATTGTAAATATTATATAATTAGTATATAAGTAATATAGTAGCTATAACTTTATTGCTAAGTAAGCAGCTTATTAATTACTTTATTAGATCTAGTGTGGTTTCACCGGATTTAGCCCACTAAAAAAAGGTTTATGTTATAACTTAGCTAGCTAAACTACTTTTACTTTTTTAGCTAATAATTAAGGTGTATTCCTAGTTAATACTATATTTTACCGCAGAATTATAACGTTATAACAATAAATAAATTAAATTTTTTTTTTTTTTTTTTATATATGCTTACTTTAGCTAATTAAAAAAAATAAACTAAACAATATATATATACGTTAAAAAAAAAACAAGCATAATATAAAAAACAAATCTTTTTTTAATAAGTTAAAATAAAAGTATATTATATAACTTTATTATTACTTTAGCTAATTTATAGTTTGTTGCAAATAAGTTAAAAATGCAAATATAACTACTAATTAATATTAAATAAGCTTTATATAATTATACGTTTAATATATATATACTAAAACAAAGTATAATAATCTTTATATTATAAGCTATTTATATTTTATATGTTTAAAAGAAAAAAAAGTTCGTATAAAGCAAAGGTTTTCTTTTATATATAAAAACTTTGCTAGCATATAAGCTAAGCTAACACTAAAATTACTTTAGTTTATATAATAGCTTTTACATAAAGTAATCTTTATATAAAACCTATTATATGTATTATATATAAAAGTTATAACTAATAACTAATTATTTCAATATATTATATTATTAAGTATTTTTTATATATAATTTTAAAAAATAATAAAAACATTTAATAAACTTATAAGTATAACTAAAAATTTATAGTAGTTATAACATATATAAAATGCTATTTTTTACTTATTTTTTTTAAAATATATAAGTAATAATAAATATTTTTAAAGTTAATTTTACTAAAGATTTTAGCTTTTAAGATTTTATTAAGCAGCTTTAAAATAAATAATAAAATATATTAATTTTTATATATAACTTAGTTAAGTTTTTTATAGTTTATATATAAACATAAGCTTTTATTTTTTTTAAGTATAAAAAGAATTAAAGCGCTAATAAAACTAATAAATCTTTTAATTTTTTTTGCTTTTAGTATTTTATTAAGCTATTTTTATAGCTTTTTTAGCTTATTTTAAGCTAATAAATATATAAAAAAATAAAATATAATTATGTTTTTTTTTAGCTTAATAATAAAGTTTTTTTGCTTTAATTATAGCAATAGTTTTGTTTTGTTAGTATTAAAAATTTTAAATAAATTATAAAACTTTTTTAAAATTATTATAAAATTAAAGCAATGTCATAATTAGGCTACTTAAGTACCTTAGCACATGTCACAGGTTATATGTATATATGGAATATCCTTTTTATACCCATTTTATGGGAGTTTTTTCTTTTTTTCAAGCTTTAGTTTTGTTAAATACTTATTATAAAACTAGAGATATATTAATTATTATATTTAACTTTTAATGCTTTATACTTTCTGTAATAATTTTAAAGCTTCTTAAAATAAAGTTACTTATAATACTTTGTTATACTATAAAATAGCTAAATATTAACTAATTATATAAGCTAGTGCTATGTTTAATAGCCTTTTTTTAGAACAAACTTTAATAATGAACTAAGGACAAACTTAGCACAAATTATTTTTAAAACTAAGCTTAAGCAAATAATAATTATTTAGTGCTTTAAGTGCTAATACTTAACTGTTGTAAATATAGATTGCATAGCTTTTAGCTAAAATTAAAAAGCTAAAGCAATAAGTTACGCAGCAAAAAAATAAAAGCAAACAAATTGCCTTAAAATTAAAAATAGTTCGTATTATTTTTACTTTATAATTAAATAAACGAAAAAACTAAAAAATAATATTTTTAGAAAAACAAAGGAACTTTTTAAACTTTAAAAAATGATTTTGCAACTTAGGTTAAAAACAAAAATATAAGGATTTTAGTAATAATAACAACTTTTTATTTTCTAGCTTTAATAAAAAGCATAATTAAAAAAAACCTAAATATTAATTATATTAAAATTGTTTATATTACTATTAGTGCTACTTATTTAAAAATGCTAATTTTAGCTAATTATTAAAGTTTAACTATAACTTTTTTAGTATGGAATTTATTTATTAATACTAGCTAAAGTAGGTAAAAAAATTTTAAACTATTTTTAAAAGAGCTAATTAGAAATTCTGTTGTAATAAGAACAAGATTTTATATATGCATAGCAATATAAATTAAAACTATAAAAATGCTTATTAATTAGTATTGCAAAAGTTATTAACCCTAAAAAAAAAACGATTTAAGATTAACTAAAAGGTATTTTTAAACTAAATTAAAACCTCGCTTAAGCAGTTTGCTTTTTTATAAGCTAATATAAGCATACAATTAAAACAAGCAAGTTAATAAGCTAACTAAAACTTAAAACTGTTTAATTAATACTTTATTAACATTAAACTTTAAAATGTTTGCTAAAACAAAAATAAAAAAGCTTTATTATATTACTAAAAACTAAGTGTATTATTTTAGCAAAAGCTAATAAATTATTATAACTTATTGCTAACTATACGAGCTAATATAGTTAATGCTATATAATAACGCTAAAAACTAATAACTAAAAAATAACGCTTAAACTATAATAAAAAAAAACTAAAGTTAAACGTTACTTAAATTATTAGTAAATTAACCTTAAATACTAAGCAAAACTAAACTAGTAATTAGCATATTAATACTAGCTGCAAAAACAATAATACTAGTTTTAATAGTTAAAACTATTTTTACAAAAGCAATAATTATAACAATAATTATAATAATAATAACTAAAGATTTTATAAAAGTAATAATAGCTATAAAAGCTAAAACTAATACTATAAAAGCAATAATAATAAAGGTTATAACTAGTATTAAAACTAAAGATATATAAATAACTAAAGTAATAACAATAATACTTATATTTTAAAAAACTATTATATTTTTAGAACTTTTTTAAATTAACTTTAAAATAATAATAAAAGTAGTTTAAATTTAAACTTTTATAAAAACTTTACTTGTTATAACTATAAATAACTTAGCTATATTACTTTTAATTACTTTTAGCTTAAAGGTAATAATAATAATAGCAATAATAAAAATAATAAATTTAATAGCTATACTAGCTATAATAGTAATACTACTTAAAAACAAACTATTTAAAAAATTTAAGTAAATAAAAACTGAAATATAAATAAAAAAAACTAAAAATAGCAATTAAAGTTTTATATACTTTTTTTATAAAAGCTATAATATTATAACTTAAAAAACAAGTAGTAGGCTTAATACTAACTATATTAGCTATAAGTTTTAAGCTAAAGTTATTACTTTATATATTTATTTTATGCTGTTTTTATACTTTTTGCATTATTTATTTTGTTAGCTTTATAAAACTATTTATTAAAACTTATGTTAATTTTAATTTATGCGCTAAATATAACTATATTAGTTTTACTTTTGCTTTTTATTATAAATTATAGTAAGTACTTTTTTATATATTTGCATTATAATATACTGCTAAAAGTAAATTTTCTACTTATAAAGCTTATTAAATTGTTTGCAAATTAACTAATAGTTATAATATTACTTATAGAATTAAACGTGCATGTATAGCTATTAATTATAACTATTGCTTTAAAAGCAGCTTTTTTTTATTATTTTAAACTACTTTAAAAAATAAAAGAATTATATTAAATTTAAGCACTAATTAATGGTTTTTCAAATTATGCTACTTTTAAATAAAAATATTTAGCTTAACTAAGTTTATAAAAGCTTGCTAAAACTAGGCTTGCTACTATATTATTATTTAATTATTTAAACTTATATAGCTTAAAAAGTTAAAAAAAAGCTTTAGTTATTTTAATTTTATAGCAATTTTAAAAAAGTTTTATAATTTATTTAAGTTTTTTAATACTAGTAAAGCAAACATATTGCTATAATTAAAGCAAAAAAACCTTGCTATTAAGCTAAAAAAAAATGCAGTTATATTTTATTTTTCTATATATTTATTAGCTTAAAATAAGCTAAAAAAACTATAAAAATAGCTTAATAAAATATTAAAAGCAAAAAAAATTAAAAAGTTTACTAGCTTTGCTAGCGCTTTAATTTTTTTTATACTTAAAAAAAATAAAAGCTTATGTTTATATATAAACTATAAAAAACTTAATTAAGTTACGTACAAAAATTAATATACTTTATTATTTATTTTAAAGCTGCTTAATAAAATTTTAAAAGCTAAAATCTTTAGCAAAATTAACTTTAAAAATGCTTATTATTGCTTACATATTTAAAAAAAAAATAAGTAAAAAATAACGTTTTATATATATTATAGCTACTATAAATTTCTAGTTATGCTTATAAGTTTATTAAATACTTTTGCTACTTTTTAAAGTTATATATAAAAAGCATTTAATAATATAATAAATATATTTTGTATTATATATTTTAATAATGTGCTTATTTTTTTTTTAAACAAAGATTTTTATATAAAATATATTTAGAACATTATTAAAAAGCTATAAAAAGCAGAACTATACGCTAAGCTATTTAAGTGCTAATTTTATTAAAAAAAAATTAAATTTTTAAGTTATATTATTTTTAGCTAAAAAATTAAAATAAACTTTTTACGTATAAATACTATTTAATAATAGCTTATATTAAATATTTATTAAGCGCTATAATAATTTTTAAAGTTTTGCAATTTTTACTGCTGTTTTATAAACAGGTATTTTTATATTATTGCGCTTTTGTTTAAATATTTAAAAAAAAACGTAATAAAAATAAAAAAAGGTTAAATTTTTTTAAATAGTTTTAAAAAAAAAGCTTTTAAAAACCTTTAAAATGTATTTAAGCAAGCTATTTTTTTTATATATTTTAACTTTAAAAAACAAATATTACTAAAAACTAATTTTTTTAAAGTAGCTTTTATAGAAAATTTATTTTAGCAAAATAATTAAAGCATTTTTAAACTAGTTATGTTTTATTTTTAAAAGCTATTTAAAAAAAAAATGCAGTATAGTATGCTTAACTAAAAAATGCTTGCAATAATAAATTGCTTTAAGCACTAGCAGTATTATTTATAAAAAAGCAATTTATTAGTTAAAGTATTAATTAATTATCCTAACTTTTAAGCGTTTATAAAAATGCTAAAGCTTAATAAAAAGCAAGCGTATTAATATTTATTATTAGCTTTTTTTAACTTTATTATTAAATATTAAGCAAGCAAAAAAAACAAAGCTAATTTTTTTTTGCGCTGTTTTAATTATATAGCTATTTTGCTTAGTAATATTAATATTTTTTTAACGTTAAAAAAAAAAGTTGTAGTAACATAGCAAGTTAAAGTTTTTAATTTATATTTTAATGCTTAAGCTAAAGCTTTATACTTTAAAGCTATACTTATTAAAAAAGCCTTTTTTATTTAAGCAGTTATACGTTTGCGTATATAAATAGCTATAGGCTTAAAGAAATTAAAAGATCTAAAAGCTTTTAAAAAGCTAAAAAACTTTATTTAAAAGGTTTAAAAAAAAAACTTTAAATACTATATAATTATAATAGTAAAGTTAATAAGTAATAAAACAAAAAATGGATTTTCTAAGTTTTACATAATACTAGCTAATCTAGTATTTTTATAGTAAGTATAAAGCACAAGCTATATATGCTTTATTTTTATAGCTACAGTATATAGCTTAGCTTATAGAGCTAGTGCTACTTATAGACTTTTCTTTAGAAGTTACTAGTTTAACCCTTTATATAAGCTTATTAAAATGCTAGCCTTTAAAAAAAAAGCTGCTACCTTTAGCAGTTTTTCGGCTGTTTACCGTAATAATAATTATATATTTTTGTTTTTTATATTTTTTCTTGTGGAGTTTTTTTTAGCTTTAGCTTACTACTTTATTACATTTTCTTTTTTTTTTTTATTGCTAGCTTTTTACTTACTAATTAACTATTAGTTTTATTACTTATATTAGTGTTCTTTTTTAAAGGTTTAATTAATAATATAAGTATTGCTTTTTTAACTGTTTTATGCTGCTTTACTTGCTTAAAAGCAAATATATCCTTAAATAATATTTTTAGCTTAACTAATTTATTAGTAAGCATAGTATTATTAGTTATTAGTACTTTTATAAGTGCTTAAAGTAGTATTTTTATTAGTGCTTTCTTTATTAAAGAAAAGCTTATAATATTAAATTTCACTTTACGTAATCTTTTTTGCTTGCAGAACTTAAATTTAGTTATGTTAGCATTATTAAGCTTATTAGCATTCTTAAGCTTAAAAGTAGCTTAGTTATAAAGTTTGCTTTTTTTTTTTTTTTAATACTTATTAATTAGCTTTTTAAAATAACATAACTTAAATATAGTTATTTATTAGTTATATTTATAACTTTAGCTCTTTTATTTAACTAAATATTTATATTTGTTTTTTTTGCAGTTAGAGCAATATTATACAACAACTATTACTTTGTACACTTTTTTTTTTCCGTCCGAATCGAAGTGTTGGTTAGCTTTTATTAGGCCTAAAGGTAGCGCTGTTTGCTTAAATAGATCATTTTTTTTTTTAGCTAGTTGCAAGTAAGCAATGAATATTATGGGATAAATATAGTAATAAAATAAAAAGTTTAACTTATAAGTTAAGTTATTTACTTTATGCTTTATTTTCTAAAAACCGGCTTGTTATTATAAATACTTATATAATAGCTTGCTTAGCAAATAATACTTATTATATAATTGCAGTAGTACTTTATTGCTAAAAGCAAATTTTAATACATAGTGCATATAATTAAAATAACGTTTTGCTTTAGCTGCTGCAAAGTTTATAGCAAGCTTAGTATTTTATTTTAAGTAATTTTTAATGCTTTATATTTACTTAAATAATTGTTTATTAATTTGTTTAGTAGTAATGTTTAATAAACTAAACAATCTAAAGCTAAATAGTTATTTATGTAGCATAAATTATATTACTTAAGATCTTGCAAAATTTAAATTTTATTATAAACTAAATATTAATTTTAACTAGTTAAACTTTAGCTTAGTAAAGTTATAAAAGCAAATAGCAATTTTTACTGTTTAGTTTTTTTTTTTCAATATGCTATTACTTTAAAAGTAATATATTATTATTATAAGTAGTTTAGTACTAAATGCTTTCTATAGGCTTTTTTAGAATTTAAATGTAAACTTTTTGTTTTAGTTAAACATAATTCCCTAGGGAATTTTTTAGTTGTTTAACATTAGTTGTTTTGTTAAAACGTTAGCTTAATTTTTAGCTATATACTTTTTATTTCCAGAAATAAGCATACTTTATTTAAATAAATAATAAGTTATGCTTATTATATAATTATAATAGTTATAATATAACTTTCTTTTTAGTTGCTACGGGATATTTGCTAAAGACATACATAATAACGCTAAAATAAAGTTAATTGTAATTGTTTACATAAGTAATGCGTTTTTAAGGCGTATTAGTTACAAACTGCCTACTTTTTGTTGCTAATTTGTTTTATTAAATTTGCAACTTAAACAACATTTTATATATTTCTTAACTAGCTATAACTTATAGTATATAAAATATCCTTAAAGATCTTTTATTATGCGTTTAGATTTTATGTGATTTTTTTTGTTATATATTAACTTTAATACTTATTAAACTATGCTATATAGCATATATAAGCGTTGCTTTTTTATATATATGCTATAAATAAAATTATTATAAATGTAAAAAAGATAGCTAAACTTAAAAAAAACTTTAATATTTTTGTTAGTACTTTGTTGTTTTTTAATGCGTAGCTTTTTTATAATTTTGCAATACTTAAAATCTGTATTATAAGCTAGCTTAAAATCTCTTTTTTATTTATTACTTATTACTGCTTTGCTAGTATACTTAATAACGTTTTATATAGTGTTGCATTCTTTATTAACGTACTACATAGTATTTAGTACTGCTAGTTTATTAGATTGCTTAATTATGCCATTTTTTATAGCGTTTTATATTGCTTTAAGTTAGCTAAAGGCATTAAGTATATAGTTAAGCTAACTAAGCAAATAGTATATTTAGTATTTATACTATAAAAGGTATACTAATAAGTTCACTAGTTACATGTTTAAACGGTTAGTAGCAAATATATTTAAAGTTGTTTTGTTCACTATACTTACGCTAGCGTTATAATTAGTTAGTACTATAACAAAGCGCTTATTTAAGTATATTATAATACATAATTTCTTAGTAGCCTAAATAAAACAAGCAACCTTTAACTTTAGAAAGCCATATTGCACCTTAGCTTTTAAAAAATACCTATTTAAGTATATTACTAATTTTACCTGTGTTAAAAAAATATAAGTCTTTAGTATTTATTTATACCTCTTTTTAATGTAAAACACTATTACTTTAAATTTTTGTTTTTTAAAGCTATTAATTTATATAAACAATTATCTTTTAGAATTATAGTAACGCAAAGTAATTTTTAAACAAATTACGTTTTATATTTCGCAAAAGAATTCAAGTTTAATAAAAGTAAAATTATAGTTCGTTATATAAACGTAATACTTATAGCGTTTAGAGTTTCCATTTATTACTTTATTTTTGTTATGTTTTTTAGCTAATAGCTTAGTTTTGCAATCTTACAAAAGTTAAGCTAGCTATATATAATAAAAAATTAAGTTTTTTAAAAAAGAACTAGCTTTTAAGTATTGTTTTAAAGCTTATAAGTTCTTTAGGAAAGCAAGCTGTTTAAATGCTTACATATAATTAGCAGTATTAGTTAGTCCTAAAGCGTTTACTTAAAAGCTTAGCAATTTAATTAACAAATATTTAATAAATAACTTTTATAAAGCTATAGCAATATTATGTGCTTTAAAAAAACCAAAGATTATATTTAAATGCTTTATGTGTTCTTTAAAAGTATTAAAGTAAATAATAATATTATTAATAAAACAATAGTAGAAGTTTAAGTATTAGTAAAACAACTTATTTATAAACCTTTATACGTAGTTTAGCAAATTATAAAACCTTATTAACGCTATGTTAAACCTTTTTATTTCACGTGAACTAATTATAGTAAACTTGTCCTAATAATTTAAGTAAACAAAAAACTAATAAAAAAACCTAGTTACGTTAACGCAAGTAATATATTGTTTGCTTAGCAAACTAGCTATTATTTTGCTTTGCAAAAGTAAAAAATAATTATTTAATATAGCAACTTTGTTTAATTATTAAAAATCAACAATTATTTGGCTTTTGTTTACTTTGTTCACTTTTTGCTATGTAACAAATATAAAGTGCGCAAATAGTATAAGTTTATTTATTTATTTTATATATCTTATTTTATAAAGTTTGTTATATATATTATTAAGTACTTTTATGTTCTTGCGACTTAAAAAGTACTTATGTAAATTAAGTTTTGTTTTTTGCTAATTATTAACTAACAAAATCTTTATTTGTTAATTTATAAAAATATTAACTTTGCTTTAATTAGTTTATATATTATATGCTTTTATAACTTTAGTAAACTTAGCAGCTTTAAATGCTTTTTTAGCATAAATATAAATGCTTTTTTTTATAATCTTTTTAAGCAAGTTGCTTGGTTTTTTAATACCTAAAGTAGCATAAGTATTTAGGATTTTTAGTTTTGCTTTTAGAAGTTTATTTAGTACTAGATTATATTCGATAGCTAGAAAATTTTTAAACTTTTATACTATATTAAATATAGCATTAGTTAAAAGAGTACTTATTGCGTTACGTTTTTTTAATATAAAAGTTAAATTGCTTATATCTTTTGTTAACTTGTTTATATACCTGGCTTTTTTAACTAAAGGTATGCTATTTGTTATAAGCATAGTAACTAGGGCTAACATTTTAAATTCCTTGTTTATAAGTACTAATAAATTAGCAGTAGCTAAAGCCTTTAAACTTATTACGCTAGCTAAAAGTGCAGCAAATCTTATAGCAATGCAAGCTAACGTTTTTATAGCTGCTTTTTAAGATAAGATATAATAGCTATTATTTTTGTTTTTTTTATATTTGCTTGATTTTAGTTTTCTTAAGGATTTTTATAGGCATATTAGCAATATTTACAACTAAAATAACCTTAGAAATCTTAGCGTTTATTATAGTATTTAAAGTAATCTTATATATTACTAAAAAGCAAAAATTGCAATTAGCAGGCAATAGCTTGTAGTTTACTATAATATACGTTTTGCTGCCTTTAAAAACAATAATGTTATTTTAATTAATAACTTAACGCATGCATTTTTTTCCTTATATTAGTATGTAAAAAAGAAATGCAAAGTTGTTTAAGCTTTTATACATAATAATCTTAGTTTTATAGTTAATAATTGCTTTATATAGCTTTAGAAAATTATTTTTAATAAGCATGCTAGGTTTTAAATAATTATTAATAACTTAACCTTTTTTTTGGAATTTATATATGTAAGATTTTCCGCTTTTATTAACTCCGCACACGTAAAAAGTAAATATAGCTTATTTAGTTAAAGCAATTACTTAGTTTTTAACTATGGTTACTTGCTTTTTCTTTTTTTTAATAGTATAATTAGTTTTGTTTAAAAAGCTACAACTAATTATTATACGTTTTGTTTTAAAATTAACGCAGATCTTACAGTTTAATTTAGTTAGCTTAGTTTATATTTTTATTTGCAAGTATATAAAACTAGATTAATATATAGCGTTATACTAATTAGCGCTAAAAGCTTTACTAATTAAAACTTTTTTATTAGAAATCTTTGCTGCTTTAGTAAGTTTAGCAAGCTTTTTTGTTTTAGTTGGCTTTATTAGCTTAAGTACTAACTTTAGGCTTATAGTACTCTTAAAGTAGCATATAGTGCTATTTTAAGCGTTTTAACATTAATATATGTATTAAAAAAGCAAATTATATAAAAAGAAAGTTTTTAAGCAATACTTGCATATATATTATAACGCATTAACTAAAAAAAAAGTATTAATCTTTGCTAGCTTTTCTAATTTAATTTAATACTTGCACTTTTTTAAGTGTAATTTTAGCATAAAAAGCAATTTGTACTGTTAGTAGTACTAATAATACGTTAAAAAAAAGTTTATAATATAAAAGGCACTATTTTTAACATAATATTTAAACTTGCTTCTTTAAAAAAATATTGCTTTATTATTATTGCTTTTTTTACTATTAGCAAAATGTATGCTATATTTTTTGCTTTTGCAGCAATTTTAATCTTAATTGCAATTATAGTTGCAGTTTCTTTAATCTTAATCTTTATTGCAGTCCTAATTGCAATCTTTATTATAATTATAATTATAGTTATAGCAATAGTTATAATTGTAATCATGCTTATAGCTGCAATTATAACTTTAGTCATAATTATAGTTTTAGCTATAGTTGCTATAATAACCCTTATTATAATTATAGCTTTAATTATAACTGCAGTTATAGTTATAGCTTTAGTTGCAGCTTTTTTTATAGCTTTAATTGCTGCAGTAATAGTTACTATTGTTATAACGTCTATTTTTGCAATAATTAAAGCAACAGTTAAAATAATTGTTTTTGCAGTTAAATTAATTAAAAGTGTTTAACTTTAAAGAACGTTTTACTTTAGGCTTTATATTTAAATGTTAGCGTTTAGCCTTTTGTTTTAAACTATATTTAGCTTTTTTGATCTTCTTTATATAGTTTTTAAAAGTTTTTTTCTTTTTAAGTAGTTTAATATAATTTATAATTTTGTTGTTTTATTAGTTTTAAATGTTTTTTATAACTTTAATCTAGTTTAAATTATTTACAGTAAAAGTATAATTTATATAAGCATATTATAGTTTGCGCTAAATAAAATAAAGAACAGCGTTTTAGTTTTTAGCTATATTTTAGAAAATAAGTTAACCTTTTAAAAATTTCTTTGTAGCTTTTTTAGTACGTATTTTAAAACGTTTTTTTAGATTTTCTAAAAGTAACTTTAGTTTAGCTAATTATAGTAGCTTTTACTAAAGCGCTATAATCTTATTGTTTTACTACAAAAGTGCTAAGCTAGCTAATAAATAATTGAATAACTTTATAATTTATGTTTTATTAAAGTCTTTTTTTTTAAGCAACGTTTTAATGCAATTGCTAAAAGAATAAACATTAGTATATATAATATTTTTGCTATTAGCTATAACTCCTTAATTATTAAAGTTGTTTTACTTAGGGTTAAACGTGCTAACGTTTTTTTGTTTAATCTTAATAAATCTTTTTTTAGTATAAGTAAATTCTAAAGTATTGCTACAACTGTTATTATAACAATTTAATAAAAAACAAAAAAAAAAGAAGTTATTATTACTACTGTTATAAAGTAAATTTAATAGTCTACTTTTAGTGTTTTAAGTCCTAGTATTAAAGTTGCTAGTTCTTTTAAGCTTACTAGTTTTAGTAAAGTTAAATAAGTTAAGAAAATCTAGCAGTTTTAGCAAATTGTTTTTTTTTTTTTCTTTTTTAGCTTTTTTAGTTCTTTTGCTAATTCTGCGAATTTTTTTAGCTAGTTTACTTATGCTAAGCTTTAATTTTTTAGTGCTATTATTTATATTATTTTTTAATATTTTTATTAACTGTTTTAGCGTTACTATATTTTTTTTATTTTGCTTTCGGCTAGATTTTATTTTTTTAGCTTTCTTTATAAAAAACTAAACTATTGCTACGTTTATTTCAACCTTTAAGTTTTCTGCAGTAGTAAGTTTAGCATTTATTGTTTAGTTAAATTCCTTTAAGTTCTTAAGTTCTTTTAGATTCTTAGGTTTCTTTAGATCTTTTGGACCTTTGTTATACACGTTTAATATGTTATTTAATAGTGCAATTATATTATTAAGTAAAAATTTAAGTAAGTGTAAACTAGTAAAGCTATCGTTAAGTAGCATATATAATTTTAATTTAACGCAGCAAGTTATAAAAAATAACGCAGTAAACTATAAGAAGTAATAAAAGATACTTTAATTTTAGTACTAATAGCAAGCTGCTATGTTTTAGATTTTAGTAAGAACTAAGCTAACTAACTTAAAAGCTACGTTAAGTTAAGTGCAATAAGTAATTTGCAACGTTTGCAAAAATATATAGTTTGCTACAAGTTGCTTACGTAATTTTATAAAACAAGTACTTTTAAAATATAAAAGTAATAAACAAACTAAGTTTAGCTAAATATAGTACAAAAGTTTACTTAGCGCTAAAAAATAGGCGTTTATAGCAAAATATTTGCTTTAACAAGGTTAGTTAATAGCGCTGCAGCTTATAAAAGTAAATTAATTGCTGCTAACAAAAAAAGATATTTTTATAACCTTACAATTAAAAAACTAAGTAGTTTTAGTATAGTATAATATAATATTTATAATAGAACAAGCGTAGTAAAGCACCACTTTAATAGTAAAATTAATAAGTAGTAAAACAAAAAATAAATTTTTTAAGTTTTATATAATACTAGCTAATCTAGTATTTTTATAGTAAGTGTAAAGCATAAGCTATATATGCTTTATTTTTATAGCCACGGTGTGTAGCTTAGCTTATAAAGCTAGTATTACTTATAGACTTTCCTCTAGAGGTTATTAGTTCGACCCTTTACGTAGGCCTATTAAATTATAAAGCAATTAAAAGCAAAAAAGCTTATAAATTTTTAATAGTTAATAAAAAAATTCTTAGTTTACTATAAAAATAAAATTTATATTTTTTTTAAAAAAGCTATATATTTTTAACTTATTAAGCTATATTATAATAATTTTTTAGCTAAATATTTTAATTAAAGCTACACTTTAGAACTGCTATAATAAAAGTTTTACTAAAGCAATATAAAACTAAATATTAAAAAGTACGTATAAAGCTATATAATTTGCTTTAAAACTAAAGCAAAATATTACTAGAAATATAATAAACTTAACGCTTTGCTAATATTTAATAAACTTATATAAAAGCTATTTATAAACTTTATTATAAGTTTGCTAAAAACTTTTTATAAAGAAAAACTAATTAATGCTATTTTTATTATTATAAACAAATTTATTAAGCTTATATACTTATTTTTAGTTAATATTATTATAACTTTAGTTAAGCTAGCAGTTTTATTTTATTATAAGATTAAATGTATTTATAGTAGCTTAAAAAGCATTATTTTTAATAAAAGTTTTGTTTTTATTAGTTAATTTTAGTTTAATTTATGCTATTATTTAAAAGTTAAGCAAAGGCTTTTAATAGTATTTTACTTTAGAACTAATAAACAAATAAAACAAATAAACTAAGTAATTAAAAGCTATTTTAAGTGCTTTATAAATAATAAACAAACTAATTAGCTTTAACTTTTACTTTAAGCTTTTTTTGCTATAAATTCTGGTATTAATTTTATAATTAAACAATTATTTTTTAAAGCTTTATATAGTTATATGCTAGAATTTTGTTTGTTTATTAAGGATAACTTTATATTAAAAGGAATTTTAGCTATATAAAAATGTTTTAATAAGTTATAAACTATTAAAAATAAAATAATAAAGCAATAGCAAATTATAACTAATAAATATATAAAACACTATAATAATAAGTATAAACTTATAACTTTTAAAACTAAAGACTTAGTAGCACTATTAATAAAAAATATTAAATTTAAAAATAAAAAGTTAACGCTTAAGTTTATTAAATCTTTCTGAATTTTTTTTATAGTTAGTTTATAAGCATATTATATTAATTTTTTAAAATAATATAGCTATTTTTATTTTGTTTTTTTAATTTAGCTGCTTAAGCTTTAAAAAACTAAACATAAGTATAGTTTACTTATATTAAACCTTAAAAATAAATTAAAAAAATAAAAGATTAAAAATATAGTAAGTAAAATAACTTATAATAAGAAAAAATATTATTTTATTAAGTAGAAAAGCTAGCTAACTAAATATAATTAGTAAGTATTTATTATTAATATTATAGCTTTTAAAGCAATTAAAAACTTTAAAAAGCACTTAAATTATAAAAAAAAAGCAAAGCTATTAAGCTAATAAAATAGTACTAATTTATTATTAATTTAGCTATAAACTAAAGCTTAAATATGTTATATATACTAACTAGTTATTTTTTTGTTTTTAATTGTATAATAAGAATTATATTTATTGCTTTAAGTTTTAAAATATTTGCGCTTTATTAATAAGCTATACGCAAAAATGCTACAAATAAGTTATAATATTTTTATAGAAAGGCTTTAAAACATTAATTATTAAACTTTAGAACATTTTTATGTTAAAAAAGGCTAACTAAATATTTTTATTTATGCTTATTAATAATAATTAATATAGCTTTATATATATCTTTTTTAAAAAAAATAAAAGCAGCTTTTTAAGCTGCATATTTATAGTTTATAATTTGTACTTTAAGTATAGTTAAATAAGCATATTACTAGCGTTAAAAATAGTTTTAATTTTGTTAAAAAATCTTATAAAATTAGTTTAAATAAAGCTATTTATAGCGCTTATATAAAAAGGCTTAATAGCTTAGCAAGCTAAAGATTTGCGCTTTATTATTAAATGCTTATATTTAGCACAATATTTTTGCATTACTAATTATTAGCTAAATTTTATACAAAATAAAAATAAAATAATTTATTTTTATGTTATTAATTTTGCTAATTAATTAAAACTAAGCTTTATAAGTTAATAAAAGATGCAAAAATGCTTTTAAGAAATAAAACTATATAGCTACAAAGTTAATATAATAATTGTTTGAAGTTTTTTAAATAATAGCGCAATTTTTATTTATAACGACTTTTTTATAGTTGTTTTTTTAAAGAACAAAAAAATAAATAAACTAGTTTAATAACTTTTAAATGCGCATTATATTAAAATATAATATAATAAGCAGTTAACCTATTAATAAAACTAATTTAAAATAAATATAAATTAATTTATAAGCTTATATAAAGTATAGCTATTTATATAGCTTATATAAGCTATTATTTTTAAGTTTTTAAATTTGTAAACTATATTTAAAAGCAAGCTATTTTTTAGCTAAAATGCTTTTTTAAAACGTTTAAAACAAGGCTAATATACTAACGAACTATTTAAAACTATTGCTTTTTTAATAGTTTTATACTTTTTGTTTTTAGTTTTAATAGTTTGCTTGTAAAGTTTATAAATAAAAGTTATTATAAAAATAAGCTAACGTTTAGCTAGCGTAAAAACTTTAATATTTGTATTAAAATTAAACTTATTTTTTGCGTTATTTATATTAAAATTGCATAAAATAGCATTTAAATCTTTATTTAGATTTATAAAGTTTAAATTATTTTTATTTTTATTTTTATTTTTTTTTTTTTAACTTGTAAAAAGCCTAATAGTGTTTATATTTTTATTAAAATTAAAGCTATTTTAAAAGAAAAGCAAACTGCTAAAACTTTTATTTTTATTACTAAAGTTATTAAACTTTTAGCAAAAAAGTTTATTAAAGTTTTATTTTATAGTAAAATTAAACTTATTTTTAGATAAATTTAAGCATAAAGCAAGTTGTAATAATTTTTTGCGTTTATATTTATAACTATAGCTTTAACTGCAATTATGTTTATATGTATTACTTTTAACTACTATAAGTTTAAGCAATATAATTATAATACAAATAATAATTAAAAAAAAGCAGAAAAGATGTAAAATAAGTATAAGAATAGCAGTAGTAAAATGTATAGCTAAAATTAATTGTTTAGCAGCAGCTAAAAAAAAAAAAAAAAAAAAAAAAAAAAAAAAAAAAGAACATATAGTAATAGAAATATAAGCGCAAAATCTGCTATAAATATAGCACAAAACAAACGTAATTTAATATATAAACACAAGCATAAATATATAAGTACTTTAACTATTATATTGCATAAGTATTTTATTTAATATATTATATTTATGCTTAATTATTTTATACTACTTTATTTTACTACTTATACTTAAGATTAATTATTTTAATTAATTTTATTTATATATAAGTTAAAAATAACTTAATTAAAAAAAAAGAGTAATTGTTATAACTAGGCTACTTAAGTACTTTAGCACATGTTATAAGTTATATATATATATAGGATATTCTTTTTATACCTATTTTATAGGAGTTTTTTCCTTTTTTTAAGCTTTAGTTTTATTAAATATTTACTATAAAACTAAAGATATATTAACTATTATACTTAACCTTTAATGCTTTATACTTCTTATAACAAACAACTAGAACATTTTTTTAATTTTTTAAGCTATATAAATTTAAGTAATTAAATAATAATATAACAATAAGCTTAGTTTTAATAAGCCTTTATAAACTTAATTAAGCTAAATAATTTTATTTAAAAGCAATATAATTTAAAAAACTATTAATTAATGCTTAAATTTAATATAATTTTTTTATTTTTTAAAGTAGTTTAAAATAATAAAAAAAAGCTGCTTTTAAAACAATAATTATAGTTAATAGCTATATATATATAGTTAATTTTGCAAGTAATACTATAACTATTAATTAATTTGCAAATAACTTAATAAGCTTTATAAATAAAAAATCTACTTTTAGTAGCATGCTATAATATTAATATATAAAAAGGTGTTTATTATAATTTATAATAAAAAGCAAAAATAAAACTAATATAATTATATTTAATATATAAATTAAAATTAACATAAATTTAAACAAGTAGTTTTATAAAGCTAATAAAATAAATAATGCAAAAAGTATAAAAATAGCATAAAATAAATATATAAAATAATAACTTTAGTTTAAAACTTATAGCTAATATAATTAATATTAAGTTTATTACTTGTTTTTTAAGTTATAATGCTATAGTTTATATAAAAAAAGTATATAAAACTTTAATTGCTATTTTTAGTTTTTTTTATTTATATTATAGTTTTTATTTATTTAGATTTTTTAAATAGTTTATTTTTATGTAGTATTATTATTATAGCTAATATAACTATTAAGTTTATTATTTTTATTATTGCTATTATTATTATTACTTTTAAGCTAAAAGTAATTAAAAGTAATATAGTGTTATAATTAAGCTACTTAAGTACTTTAGCATATATTATATGTTATATATATAAATAAAATATCTTTTTTATACTTATTTTATAAAAGTTTTCTTTTTTTTTTAAGCTTTAGTTTTATTAAATACTTACTATAAAACTAAAGATATATTAACTATTATATTTAATTTTTAATGCTTTATACCTTTTATAACAATTTTAAAGCTTTTTAAAATAAAATTACTTATAATACTTTGTTATATTATAAAATAGCTAAACATTAACTAATTATATAAGCTAATATTATTTTTAATAGCTTTTTTTTAAAATAAACTTTAATAATAAACTAAAAACAAACTTAGCATAAATTATTTTTAAAATTAAGCTTAAGCAAACAATAATTACTTAGTGCTTTAAGTATTAATACTTAACTATTGCAAATATAAATTATATAGCTTTTAGCTAAAATTAAAAAGCTAAAGCAGCAAATTATGCAGCAAAAAAATAAAAACAAATAAGTTATTTTAAAATTAAAAATAGCTTATATTACTTTTATTTTATATTTAAGTAAACAAAAAAACTAAAAAACAATATTTTTAAAAAAACAAAAGAACTTTTTAAACTTTAAAAAATAATTTTGTAACTTAGGTTAAAAATAAAAACATAAAGATTTTAATAATAATAATAACCTTTTATTTTCTAGCTTTAATCAAAAGTATAATCAAAAAAAACCTAAATATTAATTACGTTAAAATTGCTTATATTATTATTAATACTATTTATTTAAAAATATTAATTTTAGTTAATTATTAAAGTTTAATTATAATTTCTTTAGTATAAAATTTATTTATTAATAATAGCTAAAGTAAATAAAAAAGCTTTAAACTATATTTAAAAAAGCTAATTAAAAATTCTATTGCAATAAAAACAAAATTTTATATGCATATAATAATATAAACTAAAACTATAAAAATGCTTATTAATTAACATTATAAAAATTATTAACTTTAAAAAAAAACGATTTAAAACTAACTAAAAAGTATTTTTAAACTAAACTAAAACTTTGCTTAAATAGTTTGCTTTTTTATAAGCTAATATAAGCATATAATTAAAACAAGCAAGTTAATAAGCTAACTAAAACCTAAAATTATTTAATTAATATTTTGCTAGCATTAAACTTTAAAATATTTACTAAAACAAAAGCAAAAAAGCTTTATTATATTATTAAAAACTAAGTATATTACTTTAATAAAAACTAATAAACTACTATAATTTACTGCTAATTATATAAGCTAATAATATTAAAAATTAATAACTAAAAAATAATGCTTAAACTATAACTAAAAAAAACTAAAGTTAAATATTATTTAAATTATTAGTAAATTAACTTTAAATATTAAATAAAACTAAACTAATAATTAGCTTATTAATATTAGCTATAAAAATAACAATACTAGTTTAAATAACTAAAACTATTATTATAAACGTAATAACTATAATAATAGCTGCAATAATAATAACTAAAAATTTTATAAAAGCAATAATAGCTATAAAAGCTAAAACTAATACTATAAAAACAATAATACTAAAAGTTATAACTGTTTTTAAAACTAAAAATACATAAATAACTAAAGTAATAATAATACTTATATTTTAAAAAACTATTATACTTTTAAAACTTCTTTAAATTAACTTTAAAATAATAATAAAAATAGTTTAAATTTAAATCTTTATAAAAACTTTATTTATTATAGCTATAAATAACTTAGCTATATTACTTTTAATTACCTTTAGCTTAAAAATAATAATAATAATAGCAATAATAAAAATAATAAACTTAATAATTATATTAGCTATAATAATAATATTACATAAAAACGAACTATTTAAGAAATCTAAGTAAATAAAAACTATAATATAAATAAAAAAAACTAAAAACAATAATTAAAGTTTTATATATTTTTTTTATAAAAGCTATAATATTATAACTTAAAAAACAAGTAATAAGCTTAACATTAATTATATTAGCTATAAATTTTAAACTAAAATTATTACTTTATATATTTATTTTATGCTGTTTTTATATTTTTTGCACTATTTATTTTATTAGCTTTATAAAATTATTTATTAAAACTTATGTTAATTTTAATTTATATATTAAATATAATTATATTAGTTTTATTTTTGCTTTTTATTATAAATTGTAGCAAGCACTTTTTTATATACTTATATTATAGCATGCTATTTATTATAACAGCGCATTATGCATATATTATATAGCATTAACTTAGCAATACACTTTAATTATAAGGTGAAAAAGTAAAGGGAACATGGCTAGCTAAGCTGCTATGGTTAAGACCTTTTATTTTTAGCCCATGGTGGGGTGTGAGGTCTATAGGTCATAAGTCATGTGACTGGGCTACCTACACCACTAACTGCCACAATACTATAATATAATAACTAATATAATAACCAGACTAATGGCTATACCAATACAATAACCAATAGCCATAGCTAATACAATAGTAGCCGTACGGCTATGAGCCGTAACTATCTCCCCAAATCTCTTGTTATCTTTGGTTTGTATGGGCGAACCTATACAATTGCAAGGGAACAGAAGATTTGCAGAAGTACTACTTGCTATTGCATTCCAATCTATCCCCCCATATCCTTTGTTGTAGGGTCCCATATATAGCGTTCCAATTGGGTAGCCTATTAACCCATCTATCCATTTTCACTGCGAGAGATTGTCTGGTACTTCGTTTCGTAGGTAATTCGTATAGAAACGGAGGTACTAATGGATCGAGTGAGGTATAGGTAGGTAAGGTATGGTAGGTAGACTGACTGACTAACCGGCTAACCGGCTAACCACTTGACCAATTGACTGGTTGACTTAGCCCTAGGGTCCAGGACCTGGCTAGAACTGTAGTACTTGCAACACTAGCTAATTTGTATGGGAACGGAGGTACTATAGCTTTGGGTAGGTTGGTTGATTAAGTGGGTGGTATGGTGGTAGGTGGTCTGTCTGTATGGTTGGAAAAAGAGTACCAAAAATAACCAGCAGAATACATCGTACGCAGCAGGCTGTTTGGAAGAGCGTAGGTACTTCTAGAACAGTAGATTTTTGTACTGCGTACGAAGTACTTGGGTTTATGAGGGAAATTCGAAGCGTTCGTTTGGTTTGAAGGTATATAGCCTAGCGGAAGTGTTGGTTTGTTGTTTGAAAACGGGTCTCTTAGTTTGGAAAGCAAAGGTACTTCATGACTAGTACTAATTTGTACTGCGCGGTAGGTATCTTAGTTATAAAGAGACTCGGAGGGTTTGTTCGAAAGGTAACAACCTAGCGGAAATGTTGGTTGTATGGAAATAGAACGGCTAGCAAAAGTGTTAGTTGTTTAGTTTAATTCTAGCCATCGTGCTAAAAGTATCGCCATATTAAAATTAGTATAATTTACTAGCGTTTTATATAGGTTAGTACTTAGTAAGAGATGATAATAGGTTAGTAATAGCTTTGCGGGCATGTTTAACTGTTGTTGGAGATATTTGGCCTTGTGGGCATGTCTGGCTAGCGTTTTTTATAGTGGTTAGTCTATACGGACATATATGTACTAACGCGTTAGATATGTATATAAATTGGGTGCATATTGTACTGTTATATATAACAGAAGCGGAAGCTCTAAACATGGAGTGAAAGGTGGGTAGCTAACAATGCTATAACTAGCCGGCATGCTGATTTTTTTAGCTATTGTTAAAGCTGAAGAAATGGGGTGCCAGCAAGGCTACTTAACCAACTGGAGTATTAATTCGTAGAAGCGTTACTAACGGTTAAAAAAGAGTTAACGCAAGCATTAGTACTTCGAATTGCTAGCTTAAGTGCAGCAATCGCAAGTTTATTTAGCTATAGAAAACTAAAGGGTTATAAAGGCATTATTAGCATATAAATCTCTAAGGACCTTATAATTGTTATAACGGCGCACTATATATATATTATATAGCATTAACTTAGCAATACACTTTAATTATAAAGTAAAAAAGTAAAAAAAACATAGCTAGCTAAACTATTATAATTAAAACTTTTTATTTTTAGCTTATAATAAAATATAAAGTTTATAAGTTATAAGTTATATAATTAAGCTATTTATATTATTAATTGCTATAATATTATAATATAATATATATTGTATTATTTAAGCTAATAGTTTATTAGTTATGCTAGTTTTTATTTTTTATATATATAAGTAAAAACTGTGCTTATAAGTTAAAAGTAAGCTATAAATAGCTCACTTTTTTCTTAGTAATTAAGTAAAAACATTTTATATTTATTTTTAGGTTATACTAGTTTTACTATAATTTTATTAAGTGTTTTACTTTTTACTTTTTTGCTTTTAAGTTATTTGCTTACTTGCATTATACTATTAATTAAGTATATGCATTTTTATATAATTATTTTATAGTTTCTTTTTTTTTGTATTTTTTTTGTTTTATAGTTTGCTTACTTTAGTATTGCTGCTTATTTTGTGTTATTTATAGCAGTTTTTTTAGTTTTAGCACTTATTTAGCTAAGTATGCTACTTTTTTTTTTTAGTTTTTTTTTAAACCTTTTTTTATTATATTGCTAGTATATTATAGTTTGTTTGCTTTAGTATTACTGCTAGCTTTTTATTATACTAGTTTTTTTATAACTAAGTTATAACTAAGTTATAAGTAAAGTTAATTGCTTATTATTTTTTTGTTTACTTTTTGTATATTTATTTTTTAAGCTGTTTTTATGTTTTTTATAGTAAGCTTATTAAATAAGCATAGCTTATAAATAGCTTATATACTAAGTAATATAAAGTAATAATAAATAATAAGTTATTTTACTTAATTACTTATATTAATTCTTTTTTTTTTTAATTATTAACTTTATTACTTTTATTATTATTATTATTACGTGCTTAATTTATGTTTGCTTTAATATATTAAAGTGCTTAGTTTGTAATATAATTAGTTATTAATGCGTTATAGTTATATAAAAATTTACTTTATTATAGCTACTATGCTTTTTATAATACATATTTATAACTAGCTTAGCTTAAGTATATATATTAACTAATATTAAGTTTATATATTTAAAGTTATAAGTTATTTTACTGCAGTTTTTACTAGTTATTTAATTTATAGTATTAAACAAAGTAGCTAATAGCTTGCTACTATATAGTTTAAGCTTTTATAACTGCTTGTTATTATGCTTTTTTGTTGTAATGCTAATCTTTAAAATAAAAATAAATGCTTTAGTACTTTGCGCTAAAGTATTGCTAATAGCCTTAGAATTTATATTTATTAAGCACGCTAAAATGCTTAAGCTATATTATTACTATATTGCTTATGTTATAATAATATATTATATATTTTTTATTGCTGTTTTTTTTATGTTAACTATATAAAAATATTAATAACTTTTATGCTTGCAATATTATTAGCAAGTTTGCTAAATGCTTATAATGCAAAAAAAGCAAAGTACGCATTAAAAATAGCAGTTATAGTTTTATAAGTACTTTTAACCGTATTAATGTTTATACGTTCTTAAGCTTTACTTTATGCTTATTTTAACAATTAAAGTTCTTTTAATCTTAAGTACTGCTAATAATTCTTTAGCTTAAAAAAGTTAATAAAAAACTTTAATTGTTTATTAAAGCTTGCATAGCTATACGCTATTTTTATACTAATAAAAATATTTAAGCTGCACTTATAGCTAGTATGCAACTTTAAGTTATAATTAAAAAAGCAAAAAAAGCTATAGCAAGTAAAAAAGCCAGAAGTTTTATATAAATAAGCTAGTTAAAAAATGTTTACATAACTTTTAAAAGTTAACATTATTATATATTTAATAGCTAAAAGTTTTAATAGAATTTTAGTATTTAGTGCTTAATAAAATTATTTAATTGTTTTGCTTTTTTATAATGTATGCTTTTTAACTTTTATAGTTTTATGTTTGTAATTTTATATTGCTATTTTTAGTATTTTATTATATTATGCTTTACTTTAAAGTTTATAAACGTAAGCTTATAATAAGTAGCTTTTTTAAAACTATAAATAATAAATAGCTTTATAATAGTTGCTTTAGCTTTTGCTTTATAGTTATAATAAACCTTTTTTGGCTCAAAAAAAAGCTAGTATTAATGTTTAGCTGTTTTTGCTTTATGTTTAAAGGCCTTTATTTTTGTGTTTTTGTAGCTACTTACGACCTAATTAGTTTTTTAGCTATGTTATAATAGCTAAGCCTTTTTGTATTTAAAACTTATTTAGCTATTTTACATGCTTTTTTTAGGTTATATAATAACTAGTAACCTAGTTAAAAATTTGTTTGCTTTTTTAGTATGCTACAAGTAATTATAATATAATAACTAATATAATAATTAAACTAATAATTATACTAATATAATAACTAATAGTTATAGCTAATATAATAATAGCGAAATAGCTATAAGTTATAACTTTATTAAAAATAAATTTTTTACTTATAAAGCTTATTAAATTATTTATAAATTAACTAATAGTTATAGTATTATTTATAGAATTAAGCGTATATATATAGTTATTAACTATAATTATTGCTTTAAAAGCAGCCTTTTTTTATTATTTTAAATTACTTTAAAAAATAAAAGAATTATATTAAATTTAAGCATTAATTAATGGTTTTTTAAATTGTGTTGCTTTTAAGTAAAATTACTTAGTATTACAAAATAAGCTAACTAGGCTAATTAAAAAGCTAGGTGTGAAAAAAGTATGCATAAAAGGAGTTTTATTTATTAAAAAAATATATATTTAAACTATTATAAGGGTTTAATGCATAAATTTAATAAACTTAAGCATTAAGTTTATTAAGCTTTAAACTTAATAAATTTAAGCGTTAAGTTTATTAAGCTTTAAACTTAAAATAATATAGCATTAAGTTTATTAAAAAAAACAACATTTATAAATTATTACTACTATTTTTTTTGTTTATATAATTATGCACTTTTTATATTTAATTATTTATTTAGTTTTTAGCTTTTTAGCTATTAATTTTTTGTAATTATTAAGCATTAATATATTTATTACTTTTAATTTTTTAAGACTTTTATTAATGCATAATAATAAAAATACTTTAAAAACTTTCTTAATGAACTATTATTAAAGATTTTATTATTACTTATAAATTAAAACTTTAAAAGTAAACTTATTATATTAATATATAATAAGTTTATTATATTTTAATAGCTTTTTAATTAATAAAACTTAATATATAAAAACAAATATTAATATAAAAAGTTAAATAATAAACAATTTATAAAATAAACTTTTAAAAGTATATTAAAAAAATATTTAAAAAACAAAAATGCTAAATAGCATTATATAAGCAAATTTTATTTAATAACTAATAAATTAAATGTAGATTATATTACTAAAAACAAAAAATTAAAAATTAAGTTTAAAAATTTTAAAGACTTTTAAAACTAATAATATATTAAAACAACAGATTTTAGCACTTTTATTAATTATTTTTATTAAAAAAAAATCAAGCAGCAATAATAAAAAAAAGCTAATATTAATATTAGTATTATAAAGCAAACTAGTTATTTTAACTTAAAAAATAGCTTAAATATTAAGCGTTATAACTTTTAAACTAGCATAAATACTAATTATAATAATTAAAGCAATAATAATAATAGCTATTATAATAATAAATTAAAGCTTTAAACAAATAATTATATTATAACTAATATTAATATTATTATTAGTAAATTTAATGCTTATTTTTATTACTACTATATTTAAAGTAATAACTTAAAATAAAAAACTTAACTTTTTATTATTACTATTATTTTTATTATTAAAATTATTTATAATATTAAAAATATTAAACATTAAAAGTTTTAAACTTATTGCTTTAAAGCTTTATAATAAATTTATAAATATAAAAAGTTTTTTAATTTATTTTAAACTTTATTTAAAATAGCATTTTATTATTATTATAAAAAAAAACTAAAAAATAATAACTATTTTATAATTTTTGTTAAAATTAGCGCGCCGATTTTTACACCCCTGCATTACAAAGCAGGAGCGCTGCTAACTCAACATACAAGATTTAAAAAGCGGAGTATTATGTAAAAAAAGCGGCGAATTAATGAGATCTGTAGCAGAACCGTCGCATACTTTGCATGTACGGGTGGTTTTCGCCCCAAAGAAGGTTTCCACTTATACAAAGTTTTACCAGATAGCCACCGGCATAGCCAATAGGCCGTTTGTCCGAGTAATACAAATTATTTTTGTTAAAAAAAGTATTAAAATAGTTTTAATTTATTTTAAAAATTTTTTTAAAAGCTAATAAGTTAATTAACTTTAAGCTAAAAACAAAAAAAATTTTTAAAAACTATATTAAGTTTAAAAATTAAATAAAAGCATTGTTTAAAAATACTTAAAAAGTAAAATACGTAAAAAAAACATTTTATTGCTTAAAATAAACAAAAATAATAATAAATTATGGTATAAAATTTAAATAATTAATAGTAATTTTAAAATTATTTAAGTTTATATTATTTTATTTATTTTATAGTAAACTTAAAACTTAAGTTTAAAACAAACTATATAAAATAAATAAACTA